>JAVUPR010000239.1:115000-392500 GCA_036785695.1 Gentiana straminea | reverse complement strand
GAACCTCTCAGGCAAGTTTAAAGTTATTGGTTATCAGTTTTTTTTTTTTTAAACTGTCAGAACGAAACGTCACAACGCGTAGCAAATTATATATCTCAAAGTATCGTAAGGGAATCGCAAAGGTCATTGCGGTACTTTGTTATGATTTATTATGTCTCGCGTTGTTTGGTATACTCTTTTTTTTGACATTTTTTGCGATGCCCTAATCGTTGTGATATTTTGTTGTGATAGTAGCTTTTTTTTTTTAAAATATGAAGTATAGTAATTAGATGTGATTGAAAAGGGAGGAATTTTATAACAGTATTTTGGTATGTCGAATACACGTAAAAACGTGTGAGAAACGTTGTAAATACGAAAATACACGTGAAAACACATAAGTTTTTGTGATTTATCTTTGCATGCGAAGATATTACCTAAATATTTTTTTCAACACGCCTCATCAAGTTTTTCTTTTCATTCTGCCAGAAGACATTGTTTGTTGAGAGGTTTGATCTAATGGTTTCATTATCTGATATCATATTGAACTATTATTTCTCACAGAAGTTTAAGTTGATGGAGAAGTTGATAATTAAAATTTTATGCATTTCAACACCCACATCTTCAAATTAAAATTTGAGTCTCAAATCAATCAATAAGGTTCACTAATATCAATGACTTAGATGATAATTGTGTGTAATAATTAATAGATCCACATGATTCTTTTCTTTAATTTTCACCTTATATATAAACATACTTAATTAGCCTTCTTTACATTCTTCACAATTTTAAAAGAAATGAGAGTATTATCAATTAAAAATGTAATTATACAATCATAAGTATTTATTTACATGATCATATCATGTTATTTCCTCCAAATGCTAATAACAATACTTCTTTTGTGAACAAAATTCAGGAAGAAGGATGGGTTGTTTGTAGAGCATTCAAGAAAAAGATAGCCACAATGAGATCAAGATTAAATGGCCATGATTCACCAATTTGGTATAATGATGATCAAGTTTCCTTCATGCAAGATTCCTTCATGGAATCATCAGATCAGCATGGCCCGAGCGTAATAATGACACATACAGACTCCTTCATGGAATCACTAGATCAGCATGGCCCCTGTGTAAGAATGATACGTACGGATCCCTTCATGGAATCGACGGATCAACACCAACCTTCAATTTATAACAACTACCCAAATTACCCTTGCAAGAAAGAACATGACAATCTACAATACCAAATCCAACAAGATCATTTCCTTCAACTCCCTCTTCTTCAAAGCCCTAGCATACCAAACATCAACTCTTCACTAAACCGTGAATTCGACACGAACGTCGACGAAGATCAAAGCCAAGATCAAAGCCACCTTCTTTATATGAATAATAATAATAATAATAATCAAAATATGGTGGATGATCAACATGTCACAGATTGGAGGGTTTTGGACAAGTTTGTAGCTTCCCAACTAAGCCAAGAAGAAATGTGCAAAGAAAACGAATACATTTCAAATCAAGCCCACAATTTTCATAATTCTGTTGATTCCCATATGATGATGAACAATAATTTTGAAAATCAAGAAAATTGTTAAATTGGTTTACAGAAATGAAATGTATTAATTAATATGAAATTACATATACTATAGTTAAATAAAGCACATGCTGATTTTAGAAGATATTAAGTTGATTGTTTTAATTTCTAGATTTATGTACATATATAGTATGTACATCTAATCATATAATGTAACTACATCTCAAAAAAATTAAAAATCATATAATGTAACTCATGGACTATATATATATTAATTACAAAAGAATGTAAAGTAACTATATATATTTATCCCCAAAAAAAATTATTGCTTAGACATAAAGGAGTGTATACCTGATTTTATATTTTTCCCTTTTTTATTATGTCTATTTCAGTACTTTTTTACTTTACTTTGAAGGCTGGATTGCTTTTTGTTGTGATTTTTTTTTAATGTTTTCTTTCATATACATGTATTGCCTGGTAAGGGAAGGGATTCATTTCTTTTTCTTTAAACTGAAGTCTTAGAAAAGAAAAGAAAAAAAGAAAAAGTATATATTCACATAAAAGAAAAAATAAAAGCAACATAATGACTACATTCGAGAGCGAGCTACTGTCCAGTTCTGTAATTGTCCAGTTTTTTAATCTATGCCGTTGAAAAAATATATAGATAATTACGTACGTTAGATCAATTTTTAGTACACAATAATTAATGTGTACAATAAAACACCTAAGCAATTCTCTCCCTCTTCATCATCCTCCTCCTCTTCTTCTCCATTACTCTGCTGATCTCATTTCTGAAGTAATTATCCTCGTTATCATCTTCGGGGATACCATGTACTAACCTACACCCCAACTGCTCAAGAAATTTGGCGCGACGCTCTTTCACAGTTGTAGGGCTTCTGAGCCAAAAACCATACTCAAACCTACCGGGCTCTGAATTATCAGGCTTAGAATTAAACAGAATCATCACAATCAGAGCAACCTACAACCAAATCTGAAGCAGATGAAACATCGTGCTTAGCATCGAAAAATGGTATTCATTGTCTCCATCATCACCAAATTCATCCCCTCATTAAACCACACATGAAGAAATCAACTTTTTTCAGCCATATCTAAACAATGTGCTAAAAAATGCTACTCAATATTTAACCTGCAGAAAAAACAATAGAAAAAGGTGAGAGGAATTAAATATAGGAATTGCTTACGAAAGTCATACCAGATTAAAAGGGAAAGAATACATAGTTAAAAGGAAAAAAAAACTGAAAATTTTGAAGGTTTAACATGTTAATTGTTTTTTACGGTACACAATAAGTAAGAATACGTCAAATCAATCTGACAGTTATCATTCGTTTATTATTGATCTAACGGTAAACTAGACGGTCCAGTTTTTTTTGTATTAACTGGACCGTAGTATTTCCTGACTACATTCATTTAATGTCAATATTATGTGGTATCTTTTCATGCATGTTTTTCCCTTCTTATTAAAGGTTATTACGCTGAAATCCTATATATAAAAATTAGGCAGACTCAGAACCCGGGATAAGGGGTGATTGACAATATCAATATTTTTCTTCAATGCGATAAGTATATACTCCCTCCGTCCCATATATACGTCCTTTTTATTTTGTCACATAGATTAAGAAAAATTATAAATGAGTTATTTTTTAATATTTTAAGGTAAATTATTGTACTCCCTCCGTTTTTTTTAATAGTAGTCACTTTTGATGTAGGCACACAGACTAAAAAAATAATTAATGTGTCTGAAATACGATGCAATATAACTAAATTGTCCTTTAATCAATTAAATATTTTCACCTATTAAATAATGTTTATTATAACTAAAAAGACTTTTTATCTTCTTAAATTGAAGAAAAATGAATACTCATCTTGGAAATTGTATTTTTCTTCACAAAGCAGCTGCTTCCCTGCGTTGAAAAATGATTTGGGGTATTGGAAGTGTGAATATATGTTTAAGTAGTTCCGTTCCAATTTATCTGAGGCAGTTGTCAAAATCACGCATATTAAGAATGTGAGTTAATGCATTAACTTTTATAACAAAATGACTAGAATTTCCTTGGATATAATTAATGTGGCATTGCTTTTTATATCTTCTAATGTAATAAATAAGGGTAAATCAAGTAAAAAAACAATAAATGTTGCATTGAGAATTATACTGCCTCACATAAAATGAAACAAAATATTTTGGCAATTGCCTCAGTTATTGTGGAACGGAGAGAGTATAATTAAAAGGAGGGTAGACATGGAAAAAAATAATAAATACTGCATTGGAAATCTAAAATGAATGCAAAAAAACTAAATTGTGAAAAGCGACAGTTAAAAAAAACGGAGGGAGTACTGTTTTTCAGGAATGACTTATAATATTGCATTGTTTAGTGTGAAAGTAAAACCAATGCATTAATCTTGTATTGAAATGTGAAAATGACTTATATTTTGAGACATCACAAAAAGTTAAAGCGACTTATATTGCGGGACGGAGGGAGTACTATCTACGTCCCAAAATGTAAGTCCGTTTGGAGTTTTTCACACATACTAAGAAAGTTGATTAAATTAGTTATATGTCATTAATTTTGATATAAAAGATCTAAAATGATCTTTGACTGTTATTAATGTAAAGTACTGAAAAATTGATTAGTAATAATAAATAAGGTTTAAAAGGAGAAAAATATAACAAATGCTTCATTGGTTATCTAAATAGTCATATATTATGGGACAAAATCGAAAAGCTAAATGAACTTACATTTTAAGTACGAAAGTAGAATATAAGATTAGGGAACTGTCAAATGGCGATTTGACTGTGAGATCCCAAACTCCGTCGATTCACCATGTACTCATTGTTTAAGATAGTTCATCATAAATTCAATCCTCTCGTACATAACTCTTACGCATAATTGGTACATCTTATGTAATTCCAAACGATTTGCCTTCGCTCTTTAAGCATATCGAATATTGGCAGAAAAAACAAAACATTTCATTCATGTGCTTCATTTCATTCACTTCATGAGATGTTTATAAAGGTCTTACAAAGGGGTCGATGATATGACCACCCTATAACGCCCCGACCCAATTATCCGAGCACAAACCGGATACGGGTAGTCGTTCAGCCAAGCCCAAAAAATATGTGTTTCAAGACACAAAGCCAGCCTCATGCATAACTACCGGTGGCATAAACGGAAGCTAAATAAACAATGAAAATACATGCTCGGAACGTAACGGGTTCTAAAACTGAACCTCCAAGTCTAAGAACTACCACCGAGTTCAAAAAAGCCTACATACTCCCGGGATGGTAGTGATGTTACGTAGAATTATAGAACACAGGCATGAATAAATGTCTCAAAACTATTACTTTGAAACTGCAAAAACACTTTAAATGGCTTCTTTCTGTTTCTTCTTCTGCTTTCGCCGCTGATCATGTAGACCTGCACCCCAAAAAAAAATTGAAGATAACAAACGAATGAGATGGAGACAAGTTTTTAGTATCAATGATGACAATTATAATAACGGCAGAGACGGACTGTACGTACGTTTTTTCTCCTCCTTTCGTTTTCTTCGAAAATTCTCTGCACTTTTCTTTTTCTCAGCAGTTACTTTCGGATCCATGGACACCTTAAACGCAACAGTTTCATTAAAATATGTCGACGGAGATTTCATTGATTTCATACAAGCAAAAGTACGTAAAAAGAAGACGGTTTTTAAGCATCATATTACCACTTGTCCAGCATTTTTAAGTGCCTGAAGGGGTTCTACGCAATCTTGCCCAATAACCGCCATTTTTCTCCTTTTATTATTCTTCCCTGAAGCAACAGCTCCAAGTTGTTTCTCCTCAGCTAATTCCTCTAATTGCTGTTGAAGTAGAGGCGACACACCAGCCTATATATAAGGGGGAGATTTCGTTAAACATGGTTTGAACAAAGGAAGATATAGTTAAAGAGTTAATCATTCAGATGAATATATATATATATATATATATATATATATATATATATATATATATATATATATATTTTTATGCTTCCGTTGTTCAAAGACTCACCCCGGCAAGAAAGCGACTTGAAAATGTCTTTGGCTGCAACGGCCTAGAAAGACGTGTTTTCAGCTCCTGCAATATTTATCAAAGATAACAAAATACCCCTCAAAAAAAAGTACAACAACCTCGCAATTTAAACTTAAAATAAGTTTCAAAACATCCCAAGTGCAGTTTGATGCAAATCAATGTCTATGTAGTAAGCTACTCATGAAAGAAGAGATGATTTTTTGACAAAATCTAGCAGGAAGAAGAAGAAGAAACCTGTTGAAGCTCAATTAAACGGCCCGAAGTGGCTTTCTTTTGCCTGTGTTTCTTCACCCTTTCTTCTTCACTGTCATTGTCATCTAAATCCATTTCAACAGATGCAGCATTCCTTTCAAACCAGCTCTTCTCGGCCTTTTCCTGTAATAAAACAGAAATTTGACATATTTCTTTTTCATTGAACTTTAACATTGGGGGGCAAACCTAAAACCTTAAGCATACATTTACATAAACCAATTGAAATCAGGTGGATGAGAAGAGAGATCAACTCTATGGATAAAATTCCTTCTGAATATTTATGTTTTTTTCGTAACCTTGCAACCCGACTAGAATGAATAAGAATTCAGAGTTTCTTATATCTAAAATTCTTCAATTCTGCATGGGGACATTTTACTAACTGATTTACTGTAAAAAGCTATAAGCTGTTGAATCATTTCTAACATTGGAGATTACTTGTCAAACGTCGATGGAAATAAAACCTAAAGTTGTCCTCAAATGCCTTCAAGTTATTTTCCCTATCAAAAAGTCCTAGCTAACCCCATGAAAGTACGCTCAAAGATAACTGTCTCAACAAGACGATAAAGTATGAAGTCCAAAAGCATAATTACCAGTGAGTCTTTCCGCAAGATTTTGTCAATCTGACGTGCAAGAGATACCCTCTTCGTAACCTCCGGCATATATGAATCTACCGTAGGGAATTGTTGAAAACTTTCCTAGAAACAACAAAAGAAACTTTTAATGCCGGTGGAAAAGTACAACTTTTAATTATAGCGGCGATAATAAGATATCAAAGAATTAACAGGTGTGTAGGATGCATCCTAATTATGTCCAATCAGCACTCCATATTCCACCGTGCTTCTAACAAGCAACAATTGGACTCTGCAGTGCAATTCTGAAATATAAGATTGAGAAGTTACAGCCAACCCCCAAATGAAAATTTCAGCAAGAAGCCGGTCAAAATTGGAGCAATCAAGTTATTGATTTGGTTGCATACTTCTTTTATTCTAGCTGTACATAAAGATGTAGGATTTAATTTAACACCAGCCTAGAGCCTTAACTTCTTCCCTGGCTCCACATACCCAACCTAGCGTGGTTCCAAATAAATCTGGAGTGGCTATTTCTCCCAAAGACTCTTTTTAGTTGCCTGTTGTGTGTTGCGTTCATTCTATCAACCACGAAGTTGGTTGACAGCCTACTTCTTGCATATTGATCTCTTTACAGAAGTACAACAAATAAATCCATCCATCATCCGTTCCCGAAGAACAAAAACCTACCTTGCCAAATGACCGGCACAAAGCAGCAAATTTTGACGTTTCATCTGGTGAGATCAGAGCAATGCTGCACCCATCAGAAAGTGCCCTTGCTGTTCTTCCACTCCTGTGAACATAAACCTACAAGAAACAATTAACACAATATGAACAACTGCACAGACAACTTCGAATGACAATTGTTGGGTCTAAGCATACATACTTCCGCTGAATGGGGTAGTTGATAGTGAATAACAGTTCGAACTCCCGGGATATCAAGCCCCCTAGCTGCAACATCAGTAGCAACAAGTATGCTGTTCTCACTGGTACGAAAACGATCAACTGCCTGCATGACAAAATTAAGATATTATTTTCTTTGTTTCTTGTGCAATTATTAAGTCATCCAGGCCATCAGCATCATAAAAGGAGAACAGAATAATGAATTAAAAATAAATGAACTCGCTGTAAGCATTAGAGACGCATCCAACAAACAGAAATTGACGGAAATCAAACCTTCAAGCGTGCCCGCTGCTGCATCTGGGCATGGAGAGTCCAGACAGTGATCCCAAGAACACGCAGAAGGGAAGAAGTATGGCGCAAAGCAGCAATAGATGTACAGAAAATAATGGTTCTGCCTTGCCCATGGACACCTAAGATGTAGTACAAATAGGCATCTTTATTTTCATCTGTACATCTGAAATACAATATACATGAGTTAAACGCTTATTCATGTACATAGTGTGGACTACAATGGTCAAAACTAATGAATAACTGACAGATTTCATAAACCAAAAGTAGCGAAAATTCTGCATGCTACTGACTAGAAAGACAACGAAGTGCTGTCCCAAAACATCCAGCATGTGCGGGGTGGAGGAAAGGGGGTGCGCATTGTTCCTATCATCAATATATGTGTATTTACCTTATATATCCATAAGTCAATGTGTGGGAATCATAAAAATAATTCTTTTACTTATTTATTCGTTTGGTTATTTTGTTACACTAATAAGGGGAAGTTTTAAAAGCTATTTGAATTAGTGATGAGGGTGGATTAGCAAGGAATTTGAGTTTTAAGGTGAATAAGATAGGGTTTGTCTTTGCAGTTAAAATTAGAGTTGACTTTGTTTTTATCCTTCTCATTCTAAATCTTCTCCGAGTGTATTTGAAGGCTCAGTGTGTTAACTGAGACCTCAATCATATCCGTAAAAGATTATTCTTTTCTAGTAAATATTTTCACATGTATCAGAGCCATGCGGAAAGCCCTAATCACCCAATGAACAATAAGGCAGCCATGACCAGGGAGAGAAGCTCCTCCTCCTTGTAAACTAGTGGGGAATCTAGGATCAAAATAACAATGGAGCAGATTTACTCATTGTGAATGAAGAAAACCCTAATTCCTATTCTTCATCTCTTTTGCTTACCCCAAGGGAACTCACAGTTTTCCCAAATAGTCAAGTTGCAAGATGATGGAAAGGCCGAACTTGGCTATTTAACTGGTGAAACAAGGGAGCCTGCTATAGATGATCCGAAAACAAAGACTTTGGAAGTCAGAAAACTCTAGTAATGGCATGGCTTAAAAATTTTATGGAGCCTGCCATTGCAAGACCACCAAAGATATATGGGATGTTGTGAAGGAAATGTACTCAGATATTCAGAATTCCTCACAGATTTATGAACTAAATACCAAAATGTGGGATGATGAAACAAGAATCAATAAAAGTGAGAGTTCTACAATGAGTAGTCTTTCAATGGAAAAGGTTGGACCTTTGCTATGACGACGCCTGGGAATGTCCTGCAGATAGTATCAAATTAAAATAAAAAAAAGGGGGAATAGACGAGTTTATTCTTTTCTAGCAGGATTGACCTTTGTGGAAAACATAGGCCCAAGCCCATATAAGAGGAGGGGCCTCATCCCCAAAACCTAGGTTGTGAGGTGAGGGAAGTCCGTCTCTTAATATGGTGGGTGAAACAACCACAAGTTCCCAATGTGGGACACTTTAACACGCCCCTCAAGTGTGGGCCGGGCACACAAGGCCAACAAATAGGCCCAACACTTGCACAATAAAGGGTGGCTCTGCTACCATGTAGAAAATCTGGGCCCAAACCCATATAAGAGGAGGGGCCTCATCCCCAAAACCTAGGTTGTGATGTGAGGGAAGTTCATCTCTTAATATGGTGGGTGAAACAACCACAAGCTCCCAATGTGGGACACTTTAACACGCCCCTCAAGTGTGGGCCGGGCGCACAAAGCCAACAAATAGGTCCAAGACTTGCACAATAATTGGTGGCTCCGATACCATGTGGAAAACATTGGCCCAAGCCCATATAAGAGGAGGGGCCTCATCCCCAAAACCTAGGTTATGAGGTGAGGGAAGTCCATCTCATAATATGGTGGGTGATACAATAGCAAGTGCCCAACGTGGGACAACTTTAACACACCCTTCAAGTGTGGGTCGGGCACACAAGGCCAACAAAGAGGCCCAACACTTGAACAATAAAGGGGTGGCTCTGATACCATGTAGAAAATCTAGCCCAAACCAATATAAGAGGAGGGGCCTCATCCCCAAAACCTAGGTTGTGAGGTGAGGGAAGTCCGTCTCTTAATATGGCGGGTGAAACAACCACAAGTTCCCAATGTGGGACACTTTAACACGCCCCCTCAAGTGTGGGCCGGGCACACAAGGCCAACAAATACGCCCAACACTTGCACAATAAAGGGTGGCTCTGCTACCATGTAGAAAATCTGGGCCCAAACCTACCATGTGGAAAACATAGGCCTAAGCCCATATAAGAGGAGGGGTCTCATCTCCAAAACCTAGGTTGTGAGGTGAGGGAAGTCCGTCTCTTAATATGGTGGGTGAAACAACCACAAGTTCCCAATGTAGGACACTTTAACACGCCCCCTCAAGTGTGGGCCGGGCACACAAGGCCAACAAATAGGCCCAACACTTGCACAATAAAGGGTGGCTCTGCTACCATGTAGAAAATCTGGGCCCAAACCCATATAAAAGGAGAGGCCTCATCCCCAAAACCTAGGTTGTGAGGTGAGGGAAGTCCATCTCTTAATATGGTGGGTGAAACAACCACAAGCTCCCAATGTGGGACACTTTAACACGCCCCTCAAGTGTGGGCCGGGCGCACAAAGCCAACAAATAGGCCCAACACTTGCACAATAATTGGTGGCTCCGATACCATGTGGAAAACATTGGTCCAAGCCCATATAAGAGGAGGGGCCTCATCCCCAAAACCTAGGTTATGAGGTGAGGGAAGTCCATCTCTTAATATGGTGGGTGATACAATAGCAAGTGCCCAATGTGGGACAACTTTAACAACCTCTGACCTAGATAACGTTAGAGGGGGGGATAGTGGGTAGAAAGCCTCCTCCATCACTTAGAGAGGTTTTCTCTGAAGTCAAGTAGGAAGAAGCCAGAAAAAAGGCTGTGGGAAAGTCTAGAAATCCAAAAGAAGCATCAAACCTATGGAAAGATGACACAGTCAGCAGTCAGCACTGTAGCAGGATCTATTGTTCATGTTACTGTTCACTTCTTATAGTCCCTGTTTTTTTATCTTGTATTTACTAGGGTACACTGTTCTATTCCTAGTTATTTAGTTCTTTTATTATCTAATCTTAGGCTTAATATTATTTTAATATTATAGCCGTTGGAAGCCTTCTATCCGTTAGAAGACTTGCCTGTATGGCCTTTTCTTTTCTATAAATAGATTGTAATAGAGATAGATGTTTACACAAGCAATAAACTCTTCTATATTGCAATATTCTATATGGTATCGGAGCCTAGCTCTCTTTTCTCCTCTTAAATCTCTTTTCTCGTTCTGTTTCAAATTTAAAATAAAAAATGTCGGAAACTCTTTCTGGAACTCCAGCAAGTTCTGCTACTTCTTCCAACCATAGAAGTGGACTCGGATTAGAACATTCAAGCCTACAAATCACCTCTGCAAAGTTCGATGGGTCTAACTACAGAAAATGGGCAGCAGCTGTGAAAATCTTCATGACGGGAAGAGGCAAGATGGGATACTTAACTGGATCAAGAAAGATGCCGAGTGAAGAAGATGTTGCCTTCTTCATATGGGAGACAGAGAATGCTACTGTCATGTCATGGCTGATTAACTCCATGATTGATGATATAGGTAACAACCATCTGTTCGCCTCTACTGCCAAAGAAATCTGGGATTCTGTGGGACAAATTTACTCAAACAAGGGTAATTTTGCCCAAGCTTTTGGGGTAAAATCTACCATTAGAAACCAGAAACAAGGCACTCTTGATGTCACAAAATACTTCGGCTCCTTGACCAAACTCTAGCAAGAATATGATCAATTGACTGCTATTAAGTGGACATGCACTACTGATGCTCTGACTTTTCAAACTCTACTTGAAAAAGAAAGAGTGTTTGAATTTTTGGGAGGACTTGATCCCTCTTTTGAAGCTGCTAGGGAAAGGGTCCTGTCCCAAGTTCCTTTACCTAATACTATGGAGGCTTTTGCCTACATCGAAATGAAGAAAGTAGGAAAGCGAGTCATGGGCGCCCATCCTACTCCTCTTGGAGAACAATCGCTTTGTTGATCCAAAGCTCGAAAATGCCTTGTTTGGCAAGAAAAAGACGATCAAAGACCTCTATTGATATGTGATCATTGTAAGAAAAAGGGGCACAACAAAGAAAATTGTTGGCAGTTACATGGAAAGCCTCCTAGAGCTCAACTTCCAAATAAATCAAATCAAGGGGCTGATCAAAAACAAGCTTTTGCAGCTACTTCTCAACCTTTTTCTAAGGAACAGCTGGATATTCTCAATCAACTCTTTGGAAGAAAGGAGGAACAGATGCAGTCTCATTTATCTACTAGTGGAGTAGCTCATGAAGGTACTGTCCCTCGGATGGTGGATTCTGGTGCATCCAGCCACATGACAGGGGACTACACTCTCTTTTCCACTTATCACCCCTCTAATGGGCAACATAAAGTTAAAATTGCTGATGGAACAATATCCACTGTTGTTGGAAAAGGAAAGATTCAAATATCTAAGGATATATGCCTTGAATCTGTCCTTCATGTTCCAAACCTTACTTGTAATTTGTTATCCATCAGCAAATTCACTACTGACACTAATAGCATTGCTAATTTCTACCCAACTCACTGTGAATTTCAGGAGCTGGGATCAGGGGTGAGGATTGGCAGTGCTGAACTGGATGATGGACTGTATTTCACACCTCAACCTTCCAATTCTGTGTATAAAGTTGTTGATACGGAAAGTGACATCCTTTTGTGGCACAAGAGACTAGGGCATCCAAATTTTGTTTACTTAAAGATGCTTTTTCCAAGTCTATTTTGTAATAAGGATCCTAAGTCTTTTAAATGCGAAGTGTGTGAGCTTTCTAAACACACATGTTCTGTTTTTAAACCTAGGCCTTATAGGAGTTCTTCTCCTTTTTCCTTAGTGCATAGTGATGTTTGGAGGCCTTCAAAGGTACCAAACCTTAGTTGTAATAGATGGTTTTTAACTTTTATTGATGACCACACAAGGTTGTGTTGGGCTTTTTTAATGAAACAAAAGTCTGATGTTTCTTATATCTTTAAAGATTTTTGTGTCAATGGTTGAAAATCAATTTAAAACAAGCATTAAGAATATCTTAAATGGCACTATCTTAACTCTCCGTTGACTCCCCTCTGTTCTGAGAAGGGAATTGTGCATCAAACTTCTTGCACTAATACCCCTCAATAGAATGGAGTTGCAGAGAGAAAGAACAGGCACTTGTTAGATATTGCTAGGGCTCTTCTGTTTCAAATGAATCTTCCTAAATCTTATTGGGGAGATGCAGTTTTAACTACTGCATTTCTCATCAATAGGATGTCTTCTAGAGTCCTTAACTTTAAAACTCCTTTAAGTATGTGTTATGAAAGTAGAAGGAAGGAACTTATTTTATTATTTCTTAGAAAAAGTATTTTACAATGATAGGAGACTTGATTTAAATAGGTAGAGGACTGTAGCCTTCTCTCGAATTGAATTCCTTGATTTTAGGAATCAATTAAGATTGGTCATTACAATCATAATAATATAAAATCAAGACAGAATATTCTAATAAAGGAAACAGCGGCTACTAGTCCTAACAAACCCTACTGCACTCATTTTAAACTGGTAAAAAGACCAAACTGCCCTTTTTCTCAACACTCCCCTCAAGTTGAGCATAGATGTTGATCATGCCCAACTTGCTCATAAACTCTTCGAAGTTCGCTTCATTAGGGCCTTAGTCGGTCCATCCGCCGTTTGTTGAACTGATGGCATGAAGGGAATGCATATAACACCATTTTCCAGCTTTTCTTTTATGAAATGTCTGTCCACCTCAACATGTTTGGTTCTATCATGTTGAACTGGATCATTTGCAATGTCAATTGCAGCTTTATTATCACAATACAATTTTAGAGGTAGTTCTGGACTGAAGTTCAAGTCTTCTAACACCCTTTTTACCCATAGTTCTTCACAGATTCCATGTGCCATGGCTCTAAACTCTGCTTCTGTTGTACTTCTTGCAACTACTGTCTGTTTTTTGCTTCTCCAAGTTACAAGATTACCCCAGACAAATGTGCAGTACCACATAGTTGACCCGTTGTCCTTTGCTCCACCGATCCGAATCGGTAAACACTTCTACCCCTCTTTTTTTGGTTTTTTTGAACATTAGCCCATTTCCAACGGTCCCCTTTTAGATACACGATAATTCGATGACCGCTCGATAATGTGACCGACTAGGGGAATGCATAAACCGGGCCGACCACCCCCACAAAGATATGATATGTCGTGCCTAGTGTGAGCTAGATATATCGCCTTTCCCACAAGCCTCGGAATTGTTCTCTCGTCCACTTCTTCCTCATTATCCGTCCTTTTTGTAAGTTTCGCATTAGCCTCCATAGGTGTACTAGCAGTTTTACATCCCAACAATCCCGTTTCGGTTAGTAAGTCCAAAACATACTTTCTTTGAGATACCACCATTCCCCGTTCGATCTAGCCACCTCCATTCCTAAGAAGTACTTCGCCTTCCTAGGTCTTTGATTTCAAATTCTTCTTTCATCTCCTTCTTCACTTGTTCAATCCCGCAAATTCTATCATCCCCCGTGAGTATAATGTCATCCACATACACCACAAGCACGCTCACCTTGTTCCCTCGCTCCTTTCTTTACAAACAAGGTGTGATCGAATGTCCTTGTTTGAATCCCACCTTTAGAAGGAACTGCCTGAATCTATCAAACCAGGCTCTGGGACTTTGTTTCAAACCATACAGTGATTTTCTCAGTTTGCACACCTTCCCAGGATTTTTAAGATCAAACCCTGGGGGCAAGTCCATGTACACTTCCTCCTTCAGATTCCCACGGGGGAAGGCATTCTTCACATCCAACCGGTACAAGGGCCAATCCAAATTTACCGCCACGAGAAAACAATTCTTACGGTATTTAGCTTAGCCACCGGAGAGAATGTCTCGCAGTAGTCAATTCCATAAGTCCGATCGTATCCCTTGGCCACCAACCTAGCCTTGTATCTTTCAATCTCACCATTAGCCTTGTGCTTGATGGTAAATATCCATCTACAACCCACTCGGTTTTTTTCCTCGTCGGTTTCTCCACCAATTCCCAGGTGTCATTTTTCACCAATGCTTTAAGTTCTTCATGCACAAATTGTCCTCCACTCGGAACTTCTGAGCCTCATGTATGTTGGAAGGAATTTTGTGTTCGAAATGCTAGAGATAAAGGCTTTATGTGTGGGAGAGAGATTTTTGTAGGTTAGGTAGTTTTGGATAGTGGTACCTAGGGTGTTTAGTACATTCCCTAGTTGGTTTTCTCGATGGCTATTGGGACATCAAGCATGAGTTCTTCATTTTGGTTTTGTAGAGTAGTGTCCGGATTTGGGTTGGTACCGGTGTGTTGGATTATGGATTCGAACCGGTTGGGGAGTTTTTCTCGTTTTCTTTGTGTGGAAGGTGAAGGTGAGTCAAGTGTTGTATTCCCGCCACCGCCGTCCATTTGCTCAAATGGTAGTTCGGATTCGGATCTTGAGCGATCCGAACTTCGCATCTCTCCCCATTTTGGACTTAGGATACCTCCCGAAGTAAGTGAGACCTTGGAATTTTGTTGCCCGATCGGGTGTCCTCGGGGTTGAGTTGTCCCCGTGTCGCCCGGTACGCCCTCATCATTGTGTCTATCCATTACTTCTTCATGATGTGATATACTAGGTAAGTCGACCCCAAATTGGTTGTATTGAAAGTCGCATCGTATTGAAAATCGCACTATCTTCTTGGTTCATTAAATACTCCCCCGAAGATGATGCCGATTGCAATACATTTTATTTTCAAAAAAGGTGACATCCATTGTTTCAATAACCTTTTGTTTTTGGAAATCAAAGACCCTATATCCCTTCTTGTTAGAGGAATATCCTACAAACATACATTTTTTGGACCTTGGGTCAAGTTTACCCCGATCGTATGTGTGAGCAAAAGTAATGCAAACAAAATTTTTTAAAGGTAGTTCTTGGATCGCCTAGTTTCGGAAAGCTCTTTTTTAGCTTTTCCAATGGCTTTTCAAAACCAATTCTCCTCGAGGGAGTCTCGTTGATCGATACACCGCCGTGAGCAAGTGCTTCTCCCCAAAGATACTTAAGGCACCTCAAGCAAGAAGAAGGGATCTAACCACCTCAAGCAAGTGTCTATTTTTCCTTTCGATATACCATTTTGTTGTGGTGTATTGACACATGAGCTTTGATGGATAATTCCCTTTTCGAAAAAAAAACTCTTTTAAAACTTTATTATAGTACTGCTCCATTGTCCGTTCGAGGATCTCTATTTTAGTGTGGAACCGAGTGTTAACCATGTTATAAAAGATTTTAAAAGCCTCGTTCAACCTCGCATTTTTCTTTTAACAAATAAACCCGGGATACACGAGTATGATCATCAATAAAAGACACAAACCACCTCTTACCATTCACAAGGATCGTTTGGATGGACCCCAAACATCACCGTGTATGAGTGTGAAGTGGTCCGGTTGGTTTGTATGGTTGAGAAACATAGACACTCCTTTTATGCTTAGATAATTCACGCATTTCACAATGAAATTCGAAATCTTTTTATTTAAAAAAAGGTTAGGAAACAGCTTTTTTCATATAACTAAAGCCGGGGTGTCCTAATCTAGCATGCCACATCATGATTTCATTATTGGACACAATGGATGAGTGGTAACAAGCACTCCTTAGTTCTTCCTTATTCCCGGCATGATCTTTTTCCTCCAAAATGTAGAGACCATTCCGACTTCAAAGATCGCCAATCTCCTTCCCCAAAGTCACATCATGCAACTTACGAGTCAATGGCGAAAAACATCACTCTACAATTGGTCTCGAGACCAATTTATTAACAAATCGATTGCGGGATAATTTTGGGATATGAAGCACATTATGTAGGGTTAAATTTGGTGAGATAGTAATGGATCCCTTGCCCGCAATGACAAGATAGGATCCATCTCGCTATCTTAACCCTTTGATTTCCCCACATGGAAAATAGGAGTCAAATTTTTCGCAGGCATGTGTCATGTGATCCGTTGCACCCGAATCAATGATCCAAAGTGTGTATCGGGGTGAGATTTATGAATGGAAAGGGCAAAGACATTACCGATTCGGTGAGGTTGTATTGAGGTTTGTTGTGATTGGCTAGGAGTTGGCTTAGATGGTCTAATTGCTCCTTTGTGAGAGACAGCTGTCTAGAGACCTTTTCACTTGGTTCTGATGACACCTGATTTGCCCTGCTGTTGTCTCTTCCACCATTGTACTGATTCCTTGGTTTCCAGTTTGGGGGTTTTCCATGTATTCCCCGACAGATTTCCCTTGTGTGACCTTGTTTTTTACAATGATCACACCACATCTTTTGCTTCTTGCCTTTCTGGTCATTTCCAGTGGCTGCAACTAAAGCTGATGCTTCATTTAACCTTCGAGATACACGAATCGTAGGTGAGATATTGGTGGAATTTCCATCATCTCCTACTCCTCCCGGAGTTGTGACTCCGTATGATCGATTTGAAGAGCCGGAACTCGCCGTTCGGTCATTGCGGCTCGGAGATACATTTTGATCTAGGATTCTTGATTGAACCTAGGCTCGATACCATGTTATGAAAGTAGAAGGAAGGAACTTATTTTATTATTTCTTAGAAAAAGTATTTTACAATGATAGGAGACTTGATTTAAATAGGTAGAGGACCAGAGCCTTCTCTCGAATTGAATTCCTTGATTTTAGGAATCAATTAAGATTGGTCACACTCATAATAATATAAAATCAAGACGAATATTCTAATAAAGGAAACAAATGCTACTAGTCCTAACAAACCCTACTTTTCACTCATTTTAAACTGGTAAAAAGACCAAACTGCCCTTTTTCTCAACAGTATGTTCAAAGACCTATACCCTGAATCTCAGTTGGTGTCTAGTATACCACTGAATTTTTTTGGTTGTGTAGCTTTTGTTCATAATCTTTCTCCCACTAGGGGTAAATTGGATCCTAGAGCTATAAAAAACTATATTTATTGGTTATTCTTCCACCAAAAAGGGATATAAATGTTTTGATCCCATAAAAAGGAAAATTTATACTACTTTTGATGTTACTTTTTTTGAAAGTATTCCTTACTATCCTAAGGATTCTGTGTCAACTACTATCATGACTCATTTTGGGAAGTGGAGAGTACCTTCCCTGCTATTCCAGAATCTGAAATAGAGTCCATGATCACTAGAGAGGGGAATCCAGAGCCTAATAAGGAAATCCCTAAGGAACCGTACCCCAAAAGGATATCATTATTTATACCGTAAAAGGAAGGTTACAGCCTACCATATCAAGTTCAGCTCCTGTTCCACCCCCAGATCCTACTCCTATGGCTGTAGAAAGAGAAAGTACTGAAGTTGAAGAAAGTCCAGATTGTGATGATGAACAATCTGAGGAGACCCTGAATCCTCCTCAGGATGAATGCACCAATGATCACCATGTTTCTACTCATATTGCCCTAAGAAAAGGGATCAGAGAGTGCACTAAACATCCTGTTGATAGATTTGTCTCTTATTCTGCTATAAAAAAACCATACAAGGCTTACTTGGCTAATATGAATGATGTTGTCATTCCTAGACACATCACTCAAGCTCTTGCTGATCCTAACTGGAGAGCTGTTGTTCATGATGAACTAAAGGCTCTCAGGGATAACAACACCTGGGAAAAGGTCCTTGTACCTAAAGAACCAAAATGGTTGGATCAAAATGGGTTTTCTGTGTGAAATACAAATCTGATGGCACTGTTGATAGGCTAAAGGCCAGACTTGTTGCTAGGGGTTTTACACAAACTCCTGGCATTGATTTCACAGAAACTTTTGCTCCTGTAGCAAAGTTGAACACTGTGAAGATCTTACTGTCTCTTGCTTCTGTTAACAAATGGCCTCTTTATCAAATGGATGTGAAAAATGCCTTCCTAAATGGTGATCTCAAAGAGGAAGTCTTTATGCATCCACCTCCTGGTTTTGAGAACGAATTTGATAAGAATCAGGCCTGCAAACTGTTGAAATCCTTATATGGATTAAAACAGTCACCAAGGGCTTGGTTTGCTAAATTCTCCAAAGTTATCAAACAAGGAGGTTACACTCATGCTCACTCTGATCATACTCTGTTTTACAGGCATTTGAAGGGAGGGGGAGTTGTAATCCTCCTGGTTTATGTTGATGATATAATCATCACTGGTAGTGATGACATTGAAATTGAGAAACTGAAAAATTACATTAAATCTCTATTTGATATTAAGGACCTTGGTAAACTTAGATACTTACTTGGTATGGAAATATTTAGGTCTAATCAGGGTATCCTTGTTAATCAAAGAAAGTACACCCTAGACTTGCTAAGTGACTATGGCATGCTAGGGTGTAAACCTTCTTATACTCCTGTTGATAATTCTGTTACTCTTACAAATGCAGAGGACAGTGATCTGGTTGATAAAGAGGGATACCAAAGATTGGTAGGAAGATTGATCTATCTATCTCATACAAGACCTGACATCTCCTTTGCTATCAGTCAAGTGAGTCAATTTATGCAGAGGCCAGGAAAACTCCATCAAAAAGCAGCTTTTAGAATTCTACAATTCCTAAAAGAAAGTCCTGGAAAGGGCATTCTCTTCAAGTCTGATTCAAGAATGACCATTGAAGGATATGTGGATGCTGACTGGGCAAGGATCTAAAGTGGACAGAAGATATACTTCAGGATGGTGCATCTTTATTGGAGATAATCTTCTTTCTTGGAGAAGTAAAAAACAAGTTGTGGTGTCCAAAAGCAGTGCAGAATCTGAATTTAGAGCTGTAGCTCTAGTAATCTGTGAGCTCCTATGGATCAGAAGAGTGCTAAGGGAATTAAAGCAGGGCATTAATCAACCTATGAAGCTCTACAGTGACAGCAAATCTGCTATTGACATTGCAAACAATCCTGTGCAACATGACAGGACCAAGCATATTGAGATAGACAAGCATTTTATCAGAGAAAAGTTGGATGATGGGAGCATTTGTCTAACTTATGTCCCAACCAAGAAGCAAGTTGTTGACATGTTTACAAAAGGACTACCCAGGGCTTCTTTCCAGTTCTGTATCAGCAAACTTGGTCTCATTGATATCTTCCAACCAAGCTTGAGGGGGAGTATGGAAAGATGACACAGTCAGCACCGTAGCAGGATCTACTGTTCAAGTTACTGTTCACTTCTTATAGTCCCTGTTTTTTATCTTGTATTTACTAGGGTACACTGTTCTATTCCTAGTTATTTAGTTCTTTTATTATCTAATCTTAGGCTTAATATTATTTTAATATTATAGCCGTTGGAAGCCTTCTAGCCGTTAGAAGACTTGCCTGTATGGCCTTTTCTTTTCTATAAATAGATTGTAATAGAGATAGATGTTTACACAAGCAATAAACTCTTCTATATTGCAATATTCTATAAAACCAAATAACCAGAATAAAGAGAACAAAACATACTGAATAAAGGATTCTGCAAGCTTGCCGACAAGAATTGAAGCATTTGTAAGATCAATAATAGCAGCATTCTCCCTTATTCCAGCTCGTTCGGAAAGAGTCTCTATTGAATTCAACCCCTCATTCAGCTTTGACTTTAGCGATCCACGCTTCAGCTTCTTGCGAAAATCAGTAGACAGAGCAATGGTCGCAGAAAATACAAATGTTTGCCTTTTCTTCTTCTGTATGCTTGAAACAGACAGACCCTTATCTGCATTCTGTGACTGACTTTCACTTTGATCACGTTTCATTGGAAGCATGTCAATTATTGATTGCAACTCCCGGAAATGACCACTCTCTATCATACGATCAGCCTCATCCAACACAAAAAATGACAAAGAATGAAGCTGCAAAAGCCACAATGCAATTACGTGATTGGGTCAATTGACATATCGGAAAAGGTTAATTAGCTCTGGAATAATTGAATCGCAGGTGAGAATGACAATCATGTACGCACTTCATGGGAGTCTGGTAATAACAAATAAATATTCAATTGGTTATGATTAACACAAAGGCATTTGGCATAAGTGAAAAGCCAGATAGCAATGAAAGAGGGGAAATGGACCCAAAAAGAACGAAAGTGTTTAACATCAAAAGCCGCGAAGGAATCTGCACATGTGCCATACAAAAAGAGGTGTCCTCTATACGATCTGTAACACTAACCTCTACAAGATGAATAGCACCACCTGACATGAGCTCCCATAACCTCCCAGGAGTTCCGATAACGACTTCAGGCCTTGACTTAAGAACTCTTTCCTGCTTTTCGCATGACATCCCACCAACAACGGGTACCACTCGTATGTTTGTACCCTTTGCTACTTCCTTGAGATGATCAGTGACCTAGACAAGGCAACCAAATAAAACTCTGACGACCAAACAGTAAACAACAAAACCATTATGAAGAAACTTGTATTCATCTATGCAGCAACTAATCGTAAAATTTTAACCAAAGAAGTTAGTGGCTTCTAATGTATACAAATTGACAACATAAGATCTCATTAAGTAGATATTTGTCCAGAACATCTTTCTACACAACCTTAACGCCTTTGCAAAATGATATATGAATCTTGTATGTTACAAAAATGAAATATCTTAGTAAGAACACAGAAATAAGGGCACAGAGTTATAGAATCATTTACACAGCATTATGAAACTCATTACAGTGGACTAAGTTGATATGACAGCACAATGATCTAACACACCAAGAACATACAGTGATACCTGAAGTGCAAGTTCTCTAGTTGGCGTGATGATTAGAGCCCGTAAATATCCATCACTAACATTTTTTCTATCAGTCTCCCCGTTTTCAGCAATCAACCTGTCATCTTTTTCACGTTCTTCAAGGAGACGTTGTAAAATAGGCAAACCAAATGCCAATGTCTTCCCAGATCCAGTTTCAGCAGCACCAATGACATCCTGGAATAAATATTCAGAAAATATGAGTATCATACCTTATCTAATTTCATATTCAATAATGACCTAAAAAACTCAACCTTTCCTTGATGGGCAGCAGCAGGAATACACGATTTTTGTATCAGAGTTGGTTCTTTAAACTTCAGTCTCATTATTGATTTCATCAGCAGGGGATGAAGTCTCAAACTACTCCAAGCATAGTAGTCATTTTCATCAACCGAGTCTTCTTCAAAACCATTCTCACCTTGGGTACCTAAATGATACAAGTGGTTTAAGTAAGAAGAAAATCTTGAATTTTTGAAATTATTTCATTGTACCATGCTTACAAAGTTGGTCCATTCATAATTAGGCACTCTCAAGCCCTTAACCAACAAAATCAATAGAGAGAGGATAAAGAGTTGAATCATTCAAAACGCAAGAATGCCATGTTTTGAGATGGGACGGTAGTCAGTAGGACAACTCACTACCGACATACATAGCATTAGTAAGTCACCTAATAGTTACAATAAACCAGCAAATAACTAGAAACTACTTATTCATGTAATTTAGTCTGCATTCTCAGGATATGCATGAACCCATAGGTTCAAACGCTAAGAAATTCACTTAGAGAAGCTTCATTTGTATTGTGCTTGTGCTGTTAGGAAAAAAATACATAATCAAATACATCACCCTGAAAAGATGCAGAGATTGAAAGAACTGACCATCTACTAGTAGAGTGGCAGATTCATTGGGTGCATCATTCGGTATTAATATTTTTCTCTTCTCCTTCTTGTTTCTTGTCTTAGTTTTTCTTTTCGCTTTCTTCTGCACCTCATCTCCTCCTACCTTATTGCTTTCTTTTACTAGTACCTCATCGCTTCCTCCCTCCGTCTCATCACCTCCTTTTTGCCGCTTCCGCTTCTTTCCTTCAGAATTTTCAACCTGACTTTTCCACTCTGGTCTTGGAATTTCCAAACCATAATCTTTTTCATCAATTTCTTCAAGAGAAAAGAATCCTGCATTATACATAACAAAATTTAAAAAAAACAGAAATCAATTTATTGAAACAGCAACAGTTCAATAAATGAAGCATAGAATAAACCATCCACAAACACCAGCAATCCATACAACTTTGGGAGCGTTGCTATCAAACTAAAAAAAAAAAAACATTGTCCATAGCAAAATGGTCCAATAAGAACACACTGTAACCAGGTTTTTACTTTGGAAATTCTTTATAAATTCACTACAACAAAAATATACTAGTATACAAACATATGTTCTCATCCTGTCATCCAGATATCTCAAAATGCCTTCCAAAATAAAACAATACAAGAAATTTGAAGGAAAAACAAGCTTAAGTTATGTACAGCACCTCCGTCGAGTTCAAGTTCATTATTAGAACCAATAAAGGCAGAAGGATCGTCATCGATTCCAGGTGCAGACTTGCTCCACGGAAGCAATTCCATTTGTTCGAGTGACTTCGAATTGACCCGGGAGGCTTGCTTCTTCGCTTTTCGCAGCTTCTTCTTCACGTTGTTAACGGAATCCATAGATGAAGCTTTGAGGTGGAGCGCCGGAAGCCGGACCGGAATGGCGTTGTTAAGTTTCTGGAGAAGAGATCAGTAACGACAGAGCTACACAAAAAAATAATAATAATAAATTAGCTCCAGGGCTTGTTGTTACTGATTTACCCCTCTATTTTTTTTAAACCAGACCCACAGCCACAGATTGACAGACACCGTAGATTTTCGAACCCGAACCGAGCCTTAAAAATCAGATATTCGTCCTACGAGCCGAACTGTATCGAACAGGTTCGGCTCGTTTAAAATATTAAATTATTATTATATTATATTTATTAATTATTTTTATAATAATAAATTAATTAAATTTTTTGGTTTATACTTTATATTGAATATTGTAATATTGGACAATCGGGAGTATTGGACTATTTGGACTTATCATGTTTTGTAATATTGGACAATTGGACATTTGGACTTATGATGTTTTGTAATAGACTAATAGTATTCCCCATCTTTAATGTTTTTGTTATATGTTTACCCATCTTAAATGTTTTTGTAATATTGGACAATTTCTGCTGTAATGTAACCTGCATTCTGTTTTTTTTTTTTTTTTTTTTCGGATCGAACCTGTTCGGACCGTTCGGCTCGTTCGGACCGAACCGAGCCGAATATTTTTTTATTTTTTAAGCTTCGAACCCGAGCCGAACCCTGAAAAATCAGGTTCGCCCGAGCCGAGCGTCGAAGCCGGGAGATTATTGTGTGGTGTCCACACGATGCGGAGACACCGTATGGTACACCACACACCTTCATTCTATATTAAAACTGTGTGGTTCTGATCGTTTCACCCCTTATTTCACTTCAAATTCTCTCATCATACAATAACTTTCCGTCGAAGCCTTGAAGACCTAGTCTGAAAAAAAAAATCTCAACACTATCCGACTTCCGAAACTCACTCTTCCCGAATTTTTTCTGACTCGTACTTTTCAGGAATTTTCTCATCCGGAACGTAGGGCATGAGGTGTATTCAAGACAGGAATCGCGACCTGACCCGAATGGAAACAATAACAAATTCGAAAACATTTTATGTTACCAAAGTTCTCTTTTAAGTGTATATCATATTAAATCTACTATTTTTATTAGAACATGTTATACATCTATTATTAAATCATGTTGTGATGCTGCATATACATTTAATGTGGCGCTTTTAAAGACTCATTGAAACTACTCATTCATTTTTATATTTTTTATTTCAACGAATTAATCTACACTATTTCTAAAAGTACGATATCATTTTCCACACCTTAACATTTTTTGCCAGACAAAAAAAAAGGATTGTGTATCTGCCCAGTAGTTCACAACTACTCTTTTGTTTTCCGTAATCAAAATTGTAAAAAGTTATAAATAAAAAAATTATAATAAAAAAAATTGTAAAAAGTTATTATTATCTTTGTGCATGTTTATAAATCGGTAATCTTCGAGTTTGATTTCCACACAAACATAAATGGTGTTCATTTGAGTATATTATATTGTTTAACGGTGATTAAAAGTGATTAGACATCATTTTGATGTTTATTTAAGTTAATTAAGGTGAATGATGATGATCATAAATGATAGAACGCTAAATTTGTTGTTTTGTCTGGTTCAATAATACCTCTTATCCTAGTGAATTTTATGGACCCACCGGACCAGAAGCTCGCTTGGCCTACGATTACAAGAAGGGAAGAGTGTAGGCGCGAAGCATGCTTCAAAGAAGTTTAAAATTGGCATCTTTTTACTATTTAAGCAAACAAAATTGAAAATTCTCACAAAACACTTTTTACGGATAAGGACAAATTTGTCATCAATTTACTTTTTAAGTAAGTATAATTGAAAATAATCACAAAACACTGTGTAATAAGTTTAAATAAACATCATTTTACTATTTAAGCAAGCAGAATTGAAAATTCTCACAAAACACTCATCAGGGATAACAAAAATAAGTAAGCAAAATTGAAAATACTCACAAAGCACTGTGCAAAATTGAAAATACTCGCTAAACACCGTGTAAAATTGAAAATACTCAACAAACACCGTTTACGAATGAGGACAAATTTGTCAAGAATACGAAAAGAGTATTCCAGAATTGATAAAATAAAAAAATAACAAGAGTTATGTGTTGGAGAGATGTAATCTTATTCTCTTAGGTTAATGAGAGTCATCGGACGCAAAGATTTTATATAAGGATTCTATGGGAGGAATAGTAAAAAATGGTTGAATTTTGAAAGATTCAAGATATGTGTGGTAATGAGGAGAAAGGATTGCAAAATACATTGCTTTATTGAGGTTTAGCAATACATGTGTAAGATTACATAGATACAATGAAATCTGTTTGACTAAGATTGTATTGAACAATTCAACTCCAGTCTGTTCCGATTCTTGACGCATCCTAGATTAATATTTTTTTTAATAAAATCAGGTTTGTTTAGAAATCGCTAACTATTTATGTAGTGGTTCTTCTAATCATAGTGCCTTGATGCTTAGCATTTTGGGAATTGAAAACAACATATTTCAATCGAAATTAAATATACCATATTGCGCGTATATATGATCGTCATATTATAGACGCAGAAGGCTGGAGCTTGTGATTGTGGACGCAGAAGGTTGGAGGAATGAGGGAGAAGGGAGGAGGGAGGAGCTAGGTTAGGGAAAATAACCGCACCTAAAATAATCTAATTGGTAAGGAGTCTCCTTAGGCGTACTCTTCTGTCAATTTGGGTGGAGAGTTTGAATTTGTGGATGGTGTCTTCGTATAAGAATCGGCACATGGTGCTAATTCATCAAATAATTTTGACTATCAAGTACCTTCACACCCTGAAATTGGTAAGGTTTAGCTTGATTCGGTTTACAATTGACATTCAAAAGTTTTTCTCTTTAATTGAAATCTATTCGTCTGAGATGTGAAGCAATGAATGTGCAAATTCACTAAGAACAATGGATGGATTTATTATTTTTATGTTTTAATTTGGTGTTGCACACCTTCACTCCCTTATACCGCCTAATATAAGTTTTCTCTTATACTGCCTAATATAGGTTTCGGCCCTCGGTACCTTTTTGTCGACTAGAAATTCGTGCCCGGTTATTTTTCTATTTAAGCGAGCAAAATTGAAAATTCCCACAACACATTGTTTACAGATAAGGACAAGTTTATCATCATTTTTGTTAGGAAATCACTAGTTTAACGCAGCGGAATTTAAAATTTTGATTTCCTTTTCTAGATCGTTCTTCGTTTAATGCAATAAACACGTTAAGTAGTTTGACGGTTATACCTTGATGATCTACTAGATCGTCGCTTTGACCGTCAACGGAGAGTAGTTCAATGCGCAAGCCGTCCACGCGTCCGGCCTCTATCGCTAATCCACACGAACCCCTTGCCGGAATCCTCCTTGGATTGCTATCAGAAAAACTCCGGCTGCTAGACCGGACCTTTTCTTCCCTCACAAACTCACTATGGAAGGCTCTCTATTTTACACAAGAATTATGAACTCTTGTAATTGTGATGTACAAAAGAGCTTGACACCCACCTCCTATATATACGTGGTTGGGGCGCCCCATATGGTGTGGAGGAGAAGAAAACATTTTTCCAATAAAATAAGGAAAATCAACTAGATTGATTTATCTCTTTAATTATAATTTATTTTGCCAATATCTTATATTGATTATAATTATCTTATTACCATAAATCTATATTCAAAATCAATTAATATCTTATATTAATATTATGGCAATATTATTAATTAAAGTGCACAATCCAAGTGTATCTTACACACTCAAGAATGGCGCCCCATTAGTCAACTAATTGACTTCCGGAATATTCTTTAATTAATATAATTTGTATATAATTAATATCTTGTATTTTATTTATTCATAATAAATAAATACCACCATATTAATTTACCACTATAACATTTATAGTCTAGAGATAAACTTTCCTTATTTGGTTATCAACTATAACCGTATTTTAATCCCACTCGATGTTCATATGTGTGTGACCCGATAGGCTTCCGAATATGTTGGCCGTAGACACAAAGTGCAATTTACTAAAATGCCCTTCATACCTAACGATCACGGGATAGCGTCTAGCAACACACCGTGACCCCCAATCATCGGAAGAGTCAAAAGCAATGACTACTACCTTTCATGTGAAGCAATTACCGTGTAACTTACAATCCTATCGCTGTAACAATATCCATACGATCGTATCTCGAGTGTCAATACATTGACGATCGTATCTTATAATCTGGATATCATGCTCTCTCGGAATAACACATTTACTCCCATGTTGCAAAGATTCTCGAGAGCTAGACATTCCTTATAAGAAGGCCATTTCGGATATTCGATCCCAATCATAGGATACGTGATTCCCGGACGACCAATCATGTATACTCCGCATGCTTCAATATCATACCCAATCACTACCGCATGATCGCCCCGTGGTTAGGAGAAATCTCAATAGTGTCAAAGCATGACAATCCACACCGTGATGCCATGAAGACTCCGGTCAAAAGGATAATTACACAACCGCCACATAGTGTGACACTTAATATAAGTGGGTCAGTCTAACGTACGCATTCTCTAATACACGTCCACGTACAATCCAAGTGTCCCTACACTTCGATAGACGAGATCTATCCCTATCTTCTAAAAGATAGAAGACATCCAATACGTGCTAGTCTGATTATACTATCACTGTCCCATTTGATAATATATAAGACTATAGGCATTTAAGCACCAACCTTGTTATAGTGATTAGAGATCTCATCAACCATAATCACTATCATGGTTTCTCTATCACAGATCGATACTAGGGACGTTACTATATATATACAACAAATAATATGAAGACAAACAATATATAATAACATAAGTGCTTTTATTAATTATAATAAAGTTATTACATGAACTAAATAGACTGTAAATGACCCGACCCGGTCGGATCCGGTCCAACCCGATTGGGTTTAGGACACCTTTCCAACAATCTCCCACTTGGCCTAAAGCCAATCACCCATATGCCTAAGCCCGTGCAAGTGAACATGTTTCTCATGCTTAGTTTGAGACAATGCCTTGGTTAACGGATCAACTATGTTATCATCCGTGTGGACTTTCTCTATCTTTACATCTCCTCTATCTACTATCTCTCTAATCAAGTGATAGCGCCGTAGCACATGTTTGGACTTCGACGAGACCTTGGTTCCTTAGGGACGAGATATCGCTCCATTATTATCACAAGACATAGGCACTTGGACCTTCAATGGAGGGAACCACACCAAGTTCGCAATGAACTTCTTCATCCAAATCGCTTCCTTTGCCGCCTCCGAGGCCGCTATGTATTCGGCTTCCGTTGTAGAGTCCGCATTAGTCTCCCGCTTGGAACTCTTCCACCACCGCTCCGCCGTTAAGCGTGAAAACAAATCCGATTGTGACTTAAAGTCATCCTTGTCAGTTTGGAAACTGGCATCTGTGTAACCTCGTAATACTAAATCATCATTCCCGAAAACCAGGAACATATCCCTAGTACGTCTCATGTACTTAAGGATATTCTTGACAAAGAACCCGTGACCTTTACCCGGATTGGACCGGTACCGCTAGTCATACTAAGAGGGTACGAGACGTCCGGTCTTGTGCATAACATGGCATACATGATAGACCCGATTGCCGAAGCATAAGGGACTTTACTCATTTGTGCCCTTTCCTCCTCCGTCTTAGGACTCATTCCTTTCGACAGTAGACCCCATGTGACATGGGCGCAATCCTTTCTTGGATCGCTCCATGCCGAATCTCTTCGATCTTGTCTATATAGGTGGACCGCGACGGACCAAGCAACCTTTTAGATCTATCTCTATAGATCTTTATTCCTAGAATATAGGTCGCATCACCCAAGTCCTTCATTGAGAAGTTCTTGGATAACCAAGCTTTGATCGGCACATCATTCCCTATGAGCAATATGTCATCCACATAAAGCACTAGAACACAATGGCACTCCCACTAACCTTCTTGTAAACACAGGCTCATCTTCGTTCTTGATGAAATCAAACTGTTTGATTATCTCATCAAAGCGAATATTCCAACTCTGAGAAGCTTGCTTTAGTCCATAAATGGATCTTTGCAGTTTACATACCATCCCAGCGTTATTGGCTGTGAAACCCTCAGGTTGTGTCATATACACCTCCTCAGACAGGTTCCCGTTAAAGAAAGCTGTTTTCACATCCATCTGCCAGATTTCGTAATCATGGTATGCTGCAATAGCGAGCAAAATTCTAATGGATTTTAACATGGCAACCGGCGAAAAGGTTTCGTCATAGTCAACTCCTTGTCTTTGCTTATATCCTTTTGCCACTAACCTAGCCTTGTAGGTAGTCACGTTACCGTCCATGTCGGTCTTTCTCTTAAAGACCCATTTGCACCCTATGGGAACTATTCCTCGGGCGGATCAACTAAGTTCCAAACTTGGTTGTCTTTCATGGATTCCATTTCATAATTCATGGCTTCCACCATTTCTCTTTGTCATGCCTTAACAAAGACTTCCTCATAAGTTCTGTGGTCCTTATCTTCCATGAGATACACGCCAGTGTACCTTTCGGGTTCACGGCGTTCCCTGGTGGATCTTCGAGGTGCTAGTGTGTCTACGGTAGAGGGTGGAGCCACATTTATATGTGGTGTATCCTCTACTTCCATCAACGGACTGTTGTCCGTAAGTGGTTCTCGAATTTCTTCAAGATCAATTTTACTCCCACCGACCCTATCCGTAATAAACTCTTTCTCCATAAAGTGGCCACCCCGGCAACAAACACCTTTTGTTCCTCGGGGTGGTAAAATTGGTACCCTTTGGTTTCCCTAGATAACCCACAAATAGACATTTGTCGATCTAGTTCCAATTTGTCGTGCATGGTCCGTTTCACATAAACGGGACATCCCCAAGGCTTCATGTAACCTAGTGTTGGTTTCTTCCCTTTGAACACTTCATAGGGAGTGGACTCAACCGTCTTTGATGGAACTCGGTTCAGTGTGTAGGATGCGGTTTCAAGAGCATACCCCCAAAATGATTTTGGAAGAACTGCGTAGCTCATCATGGATCGTACCATGTCTCACAAGGTGCGGTTCCTCCTCTCAGACACGCCATTCATCTGTGGCGTCCCGGGAGGGGTCCATTCAGGTAGAATCCCATTCTCCTTCAAATAATCTTGAAACTCTCCATCTAGGTATTCTCCACCTCGATCGGATCGAAGTGTTTTGATTTCTTTACCTAGTTGTTTCTCCACTTCACTTCTGAATTCCTTGAACTTTTCAAAGGCTTCAGACTTATACTTCATTAAGTATATATAACCATAGCGGGAATGGTCATCAATGAAAGTGATAAAATAAGAGTATCCTCCTTTGGCTTGAATTCACATTGGGCCACATACATCAGTATGTATGAGCTCAAGCAATTCATTGGATCTTATCCCTTTGCCACTAAAAGGTGACTTTGTCATCTTGCCAAGTAAACAAGCTTCGCATGTATCAAATGATTCGTAATCGAATTGATCCAACATTCCATCTTTATGGAGTTTGGAAATGCGATTCTTATTTATATGACCAAGTCTACAATGCCATAAGTAAGATTCATTCAAGTCATTTGTTTTGGCTTTCTTGTTATTTATATTAAGTACGTCAACATTCATATCTAATATGTAGAGACCATTGCTAAGTATGCCAGTACCATAAAAGATTCCATCACGTGAAAAAAAACAACATTTATTCTCAAACGTAAATGAAAATCCATCAACATCTAATGCAGAAATAGAAATAATGCTCTTCGTAAGAGCAGGAACAAAATAACAATTATTGAGTTCTAGTACTAGCCCACTGGGCAATGAAAGAAAATAAACTCCTACGGCTAGTGCAGCAACACTTGCTCCATTTCCAACGCGTAGTCCACCTCTCCTTTCTTCGGATCTCTAGTTCTTCTTAGTGCCCGCATATTCGTACAAATATGAGAACCACAACCAAGCATCTAATACCCAAAGTGGTTAGACTTAGAAGAAGTAATGTTGATCTCAATCTTAAATATACCGAAGTCGAAGCATCGAATGCTTCTTCTTGGTACTCGAAAGCCCTTGCGCTTCTCCTCCAATGTCCGGTCTCACCGCAATGGAAGCAAGCATCCTTGGATTTGTCTTTTGCTATCTTAGGCGTTGGCTTAGGTGCAACCTTCACCTTCTTGGAATTTTTCTGGGCTTTTGCTTTGCCCTTGATTGAAGTGACTAGCAACACTTGCTTTCCCTTCCCCACAGTGCCCTCTGCAGTCTTCAACATGTTCAATAACTCCGCAAGGGAGCAATCTATCTTGTTCATGTGATAGTTCATCATGAACTCGCGAGAATGAATCGTAGAGATTGCGTAATCAAGTCAATACTCAACTCTCGTTCCAACTTGTGGCCCAGCTTCCCAAGCCTCTCTATGTACCCGATCATTTTAAGCACGTGTGACCCTACAAAGCGGCCCCGATGCCATCTTACAACTAAACAGGGCCTTCGAGACCTCGTACCTCTCAGTGCGAGACTGAGACGCATAAAGTTCCTTCAGGTGGACCATAATATAGTAGACGTCCATAGACTCGATGATGTTTCGCGGTTCGGTGTCATAGAAGCAAGCATGATACATGTAGGATCGCATCGTCGAACAAAGTGCTTGTTGTACTTCTCGACAACATCTGCGTGCCGAACCCTCGCCGGGCTTTTCCGGTAGGGCCTCGTCCAAGACATAGCCAATCTTCTCGTGCCTCAAAACGATTTTGAGGTTCCTTTCCCAATCGAGAAAATTAGTTTCGTCAAGCTTGTTTTCGATGATAAAACGAAGGTTCAATTTGTTCGACATTTTTCTACAACAATAAATAAAGATAGAATAAGTAAAATTCATGTATGTAAAACCCTAAATTTGCACTTAAAAATCTCCTAAGGTTTTACTCCCACTAGCCAACTATTCTTAATTGGCTTTCAAGAATTTGACTAATTCTTTAGTGGCCGGGATCCAATCTAGTCGCCTTAATCCCCGACGGTGGTCGATCAATCTCGGCAATTTCGAAAGGTAGGTACTCTACCGCCGCATCATACGCGACTCCCGGTGGTTGATCGGTCAACTATTTGACAATCCGCATCTCTATGTGGCGGTCAACCACTTGTCTCTAAAGTCGACGGCCCCGACGGTGGCCAATCACCGAAAGACTTCGCCGAGTCATAACCCGATATTCATGAGATCTCGTGACGATCATATCTCGATAATAACGATATACCCGTGGTAGGTCAACTCCCGACGGTGGTCGATCGCTTTGGATCCGAACAAAGGCTCTTCACCGTCATTATAATATCGGGAGACAATTTTGGCTCGATTTTTGGCGTGGGAATAATTTTAAATTAATTCACTTAATTAATTTGGTTTAATTATGGTCTCATCTACTATGTGCATATTACTACGATATCATATAAAGTAAAACATACACAACATTCCGCGCATAAAATAACCGGTATGATCATGGACTTTTCCTAGGTGCGCTTCGAATACAAACCGACGAAACCGCGGGTCACAAATTAAGGGTATCTGCAACCGCTAATAGGATCTTTATTGTTGTACGCCAATGGGTTCTTTATCTTTCTTTGGTCTTCAACTTCTTGCTCCATTCTTGTTACATAATAAATAATTACACCCGCCGCACACGGGGGGAGCTAACGGGAATGAGATAATTGCAAAAAGTAAACTAGGTAACGTTCTTCATAACGGCCTAGAACAATTTTTCAAAAACCAACATAAAGAAAACATTCTCATCTATCCTATTGGTCGAGTCCATGATCAATCGGGGTCTATATAATCACATTATATCTACATATCTAATCCATACAATTTTATCTTATGAAAAAGATTAAATTCGAATTTTAACTACTCATGCGTCTTTATTTTATCACGCAAAATAATTAAATAACTTTTAATTAATTATATGACTTAATCGAAAATTAAAATTAACATTTAATTTTAAATCGATTTCAATTTTAATTAAATTTGAACTATTCAAAATATAAAATTAAAATTATAAAGTCTCCTATTTGTTTCCTTTCCAAAGCTAAATTTAGCTTAGCCTCATCACTTTCCAAAATCAAAATTTTGGAAGTGGCTTAGCTTGCAGCCTTTTACAAATCAAATATTCGAAAAGGGCTTGCGCCTATTCCAAATCAAATATTTGGAAAGGCTAAATTATTTTAGTCTAGGCTTCGCCACTTTCCAAAATCAAAATTTTGGAAGTGGCCAGCTTAGCCTATTCCAAATCAAATATTTGGAAAGGGCCTGCGCCTATTCCAAATCTAATATTTGAAAAGGCCAAATAGTTTTGGTTTAGGCCGCCACTTTCCAAAATCAAAATTTTGGAAGTGGCTTAGTTTGCCTATTCCAAATCAAATATTTGGAAAGGCCAATATGCCATATGGTTTCCCAATGGTCCAAACTATTTCAACCATTGGTTGGCCATACGACACAACTAAACAAACGAGATATCTATGCACAATAAATATCACAAAACGAAAAGGGTCGATCTCCCCCATTGGAAGAGGACAGCCGACAGACGGCAGCCCAAGGGCCACTGCCGCCGCCGCTGCCGCCGCAGAGGGAGGGGGCCGCCGCCAGTCGGCCGAGCTCCCCATAAACCCTAATTTTTTATTTTTTTTCAACGTTTTGTGATCTAAATCTTGCATCTATTGATTAAATACTACGCATTTAAATTATGCTTATTGCTTAAGCTCGAAGTCTGGCTCTGATACCACTGTTAGGAAATCACTAGTTTAACGCAGCGGAATTTAAATTTTTGATTTCCTTTTCTAGATCGTTCTTCGTTTAATGCAATAAACACGTTAAGTAGTTTGACGGTTATACCTTGATGATCTACTAGATCGTCGCTTTGACCGTCAACGGAGAGTAGTTCAATGCGCAAGCCGTCCACGCGTCCGGCCTCTATCGCTAATCCACACGAACCCCTTGCCGGAATCCTCCTTGGATTGCTATCGTAAAACTCCGGTCGCTAGACCGGACCTTTTCTTCCCTCACAAACTCACTATGGAAGGCTCTCTATTTTACACAAGAATTATGAACTCTTGTAATTGTGATGTACAAAAGAGCTTGACACCCACCTCCTATATATAGTGGTTGGGGCGCCCCATATGGTGTGGAGGAGAAGAAAACATTTTTCCAATAAAATAAGGAAAATCAACTAGATTGATTTATCTCTTTAATTATAATTTATTTTGCCAATATCTTATATTGATTATAATTATCTTATTACCATAAATCTATATTCAAAATCTATTAATATCTTATATTAATATTATGGCAATATTATTAATTAAAGTGCACAATCCAAGTGTATCTTACACACTCAAGAATGGCGCCCCATTAGTCAACTAATTGACTTCCGGAATATTCTTTAATTAATATAATTTGTATATAATTAATATCTTATATTTTATTTATTCATAATAAATAAATACCACCATATTAATTTACCACTATAACATTTATAGTCTAGAGATAAACTTTCCTTATTTGGTTATCAACTATAACCGCATTTTAATCCGACTCGATGTTCATATGTGTGTGACCCGATAGGCTTCCGAATATGTTGGCCGTAGACACAAAGTGCAATTTACTAAAATGCCCTTCATACCTAACGATCACGGGATAGCGTCTAGCAACACACCGTGACCCCCAATCATCGGAAGAGTCAAAAGCAATGACTACTACCTTTCATGTGAAGCAGTTACCGTGTAACTTACAATCCTATCGCTGTAACAATATCCATACGATCGTATCTCGAGTGTCAATACATTGACGATCGTATCTTATAATCTGGATATCATGCTCTCTCGGAATAACACATTTACTCCCACTTTGCAAAGATTCTCGAGAGCTAGACATTCCTTATAAGAAGGCCATTTCGGATATTCGATCCCAATCATAGGATACGCGATTCCCGGACGACCAATCATGTATACTCCGCATGCTTCAATATCATACCCAATCACTACCGCATGATCGCCCCGTGGTTGGAGAAATCTCAATAGTGTCAAAGCATGACAATCCACACCGTGATGCCATGAAGACTCCGGTCAAAAGGATAATTACACAACCGCCACATAGTGTGACACTTAATGTAAGTGGGTCGACCTAACGTACGCATTCTCTAATACACGTCCACGTACGGTCCCAAGAGTCCCTACACTTCGATAGACGAGATCTATCCTTATCTTCTAAAAGATAGAAGACATCCAATACGTGCTAGTCGATTATACTATCAATGTCCCATTTGATAATATATAAGACTAGAGACATTTAAGTACCAACCTTGTTATAGTGATTAGAGATCTCAAAGAACCATAATCACTATCATGGTTTCTCTATCACAGATCGATACTAGGGACGTTACTATATACATACAACAAATAATATGAAGACAAACAATATATAATAACATAAGTGCTTTTATTAATTATAATAAAGTTATTACATGAACTAAATAGACTGTAAATGACCCGACCCGGTCGGATCCGGTCCAACCCGATTGGGTTTAGGACACCTTTCCAACAATTTTACTATCTAAGCAAGCAAAATTGAAAATACTCACAAATCACTGATTACGGATGAGGGCAAAATTGTCAAGAATACGAAAAGAGTATTCCAGAAATGATAAAAAAAATAGTTATGTGTTGGATAGATGTAATCTTATTCTGTTAGGTTAATGTTAGTCGTCGGATGCAAAAATTCTATATAAGGATTCTATACGATGAATAGAAAAAATTGGTTGAATTTTGAAAGATTCAAAAAATATGTGGTAATGAGGAGAAATGATTGCAACGTATATTGCTTTATTGAGGTTTAGCAATACATGTGTAAGATTACCTAGATACAATGAAATCTATTTCACTAAGATGGCCTTCTGATGATAGTGTTTTGATTCTTGAAAGCACCCTAGATTGATATCCTTTTTATTATAAAGAAATAAGGTTTGTTCAGAAATCGCTAACTGTTTTTGTAGTGGTTCTTCTAATCATGATGCTTCGCATTTTGAACAAGAGGTTTAACCGAGATTTAAGTATCTTGAAGAGATTGATTTGATTTATAAGTAAAAGTAAGCTTACTTTGTGTACACAGGATTCGTTCTATGTAAAATAAACCTCCTTCGTACACACCGGATCATTTCTATGTAAATTATGTACTTTAGTGTACACCAGATCATCAATTGAACATAATGATGCTAATCGAGCTTTAATGAGTTCGAATATGCAACGTCAAAAGAAGGACCCCTTGACCCGCAACCTTGATTTGATTTATAAGTAAAAGTAAGCTTACTTTGTGTACACATGATTCGTTCTATGTAAAATAAACCTCCTTCGTACACACCGGATCATTTCTATGTAAATTATGTACTTTTGTGTACACCAGATCATCAATTGTAAGTAAAGTAAACTTACCAGATCAGTTGTATGCAAAGTAAACTTATTATGTGTTTTCTTTTAGAAAGCTTATAAAGGTAAAGATTGTGCAAATTATTCTACAATGTGTCCATATTAAAAGTAATACAATTCCATGTAAATAAATAAATAACACAATGGAAAAAAAAAAAAAAGTTTAATATTATTCCAAAGGGTAAGATGAAACCAAAAATAGAGGTACATATATGCATATAGCATGCTATGTTGAATACATCCAGGGCGTAAGGGCATCCTTGGTACCAAAAGAAAAAAGCCTGCCTTAGATTATAGATATTGCGTTAAAGTGTATTAAACTCTTGTCATTAACAAGCTAATTATGTACCTCTGCTCCTAAATACGCCGATTATTATTAATAATTAAATAAAAAAAAAAAACTAAAGAATGAAAATAAACTATGTATTATTGAGTAGTATCACTATAAGCTTCTTCATCAGGTGTCTCTTCTTAATCACAATTACAGTGCACTTGTCTTCTTCCACATCACTAAGCACTTGAGAAACTCCATTACCTAGAGATTAAATATAGATCATGCATACAATTAGCATTTACCATTTTCTTTATATCTCTATGTATGTATATACTTGTACATTTTAACACTAAAATACTTTTCAGAATAACACAGTAGCAGGATTGATTCATTCTCCTCTTATGCGTCATGTTAGGCGGTTAACTTTGAGTAAGAGTCGGACTCTGTAAACACTACCCGAGTTGAACTCCAGATAAGTAGGAATAGTTAGCCCCGGATACCGGGGCTTGGTTTTTAAGAAAAAAAAAAAAAAAAACTTATTTTTACTTTTCGAAATGGAAACTGCATGAATTAAATAGTAGTACCTCTGTTGGATCCCTGAGGGAGTAAAATGCATTGCTCTCTTTTGGCATAGAAGATACCAAGATGCCAAACCCCTTATTGCCCTCTTTCAGAACCTGATATGATTGATCCATTCAATTAATCAATATTGTTCATAGATTAGGGTGTTCAGTAATAAAATTGTTGTCTTTTTAACGGCTTATTTTAACTTTTCGATGTGGACTAATGTATTAATGAGTCAGAGCAAAACATTCAGAGATTGATTCCTTTTTACTAAAGAAATAGGCACCGGCATTGGCACCCTCGTAAATCTACCATAACTCCGCAACACTTACGGCGATAATCGGCGATAATCGACTCTACAGAGGTCGAAATAGACATTCGACATCTGAAAAGTAGGATGTTCAGCTTAAATTTGATTCGAATTTGCAGAGATCAAATTTCACTGTGATGCCCCGAAAGTAGATTTGATGTGGTGCCAACAACAACTGCCTAAAAAAAATCGCACACGTGACGGTAAGCTCACACGGGGACGTGTTAAAGTGTTTTAATGATAAAATTACGATTCTCATAAGGTATTACGTATTACGTAGACATGTATTTGTCTACACGGGGGCGTGTTAAAGTATATTACAATTTTCAGAAGGTATTATGTAGATATGTGTTTGTCTTGTATAAGGCTTTACCTTGAAGGCATCTTCGTCTGTTCTGTCATCTCCAATATATATTGGCAAAACATCATCGGAATTGCTTAATCCTGCATTATCAGCCGTCAAATATGGTTATTAAGTCGCGATGCATTATACGAACACACACCAGAAAATAAAAGTAAGCCTATCCTCACCTAGTGATTCAAGCAGGAACTCAACAGCCTTCCCCTTGTCCCAATCAAGTACAGGTCGAACTTCAAGAACCTAAACAAAGTCGAAAAATCAACAAGAAGAAAAAAGAGAGCAAGCTGAGAACATAAAACTATAGTAGCTAACGCTATAGGGAAAATTCCACTATGGAGTCTTCGTTCTGTTAGGGCTTATGTGTGTTATTTAGAGGTCACAGCAGGATGGAGACCCATAGCAGAATTGCCCCGTAGCGAAAATGTAGTGACATGCACAGTGCACACATACCTTCCGACCATGAGTTAAACGCAAGTGCTGGTAGTTTTTCAGAAGATCAGCGACAGATTGACCGATGGCTGTCCAATTCTGAAACAAATCGAATTCAAAACTTTAAGCGACGAAGGAAAACAAGAAAGGCCGATGTGTCTTAACAACGTTAATAGAGCATGCATACCTTCTCGTCTACATTCCGGTAATGCACAGAGACACAGAACTTATTGTTCTCAACTTTTGCTCCTTTGATATCTTTTGTTATTTCGACTAAAGATCTAAAAACCTGTTTAAAAGATAGGAAAATACTTTCAAGTAACAAACTAAAACCCCAAAAACAAAAAAAAGTAATTAATATTTGAGTTATGCCCACCTCATCGATCATAGGTAGAAATTTACTAGCAGGCTGGAACAAATTAACTTCCTTACCCTGCAATATAAAATAATGAAACATTTTGGTTACAGCAAATAAAAGTAATACAGATGTGAGTAACAAATAGGGTTGTAAGTTAACCGTGCTACTCGTGACTTATACTTGACTCGCAAAGAGATTGACTCGATTCATCTTTTTTAGTTCTAGCTCGAGTCGAGCTACTTGAATAATAATCGAGACGAATGTGAGCTTCAAAGTATAGTAATCAAGTAGCACGAGAGAGTTGATTGAACTTACTTAAATTAATTATATATACAAAGTTGATTATTAGATAAAAATTAATCTAATTATGAGACGAGTCTAGCTGTGTCGAGTATTAAACGACTCGAGTTTGATCTTGCCTTCTTTTTATAACTCGATCGAGTTCGAGTCAAGTTTCGAGCCCGAGTTTTTTTTAGTAGAGTTGAGCTTGAGCTCTAAGAGTTTTGACTTGACTCAGCTCGATTACACCCTTAGTGTAAAGTAACTTTAGTGAGATTTTACCTGCTTGTCAGTGGACCTGATGCATTGCGCATGGTCCTTGGTAACGGGACGAACGGGGCCCATGATGTCCATCCCATGACTACCCGCATAATATAATTCAGTCAGTCCTACAAAATCATACACCTAAAGAAAGATGGGTGTCATAATATGATACTATCATTGAAAATGTAACATGAAAAGATGATCAGGTGGTATAGATTGGCACCTTGTCACGGCTCCTGCCGCTTATTATTGCCGTAGGGAAGTATTTTGCCACATTTCTTACTGCAGCGCGCATCTGGACATCAAGAAAACTGAGACTCAAAAGGAAGTAAAAGGCAATATATTTCTTTGAAAGAAATCAAGGATATTAGTAAAACTTACACAATTTGACATAAAGGCACGATCCGGGTTATCGACAATAGGGGATAAAGTCCCGTCATAATCTAAAAAAAGCGCAATTCTTCTGCCCTTCGCGCAATTTGTTATTTGCTCAAACGAGGCAAGAGCAGACGGATACTTCAGCTGCAAAATCAAACAATTTATGAGACTAATCTATAATCAAATACTCGTTGTTTAAAGTAAAATGGTTTGAAGATTACCAGCCAGTTGCAATGAGCGATATCGTGTTCACTAGGCAACTGCTCGGCGCTGACGCCTTTAGTTACTTTCTTATGAGTAGGAGATGATGCTATCATAGCATCCAACCAAGCACTAGTCAAAACATCATCTAGTACACCCGTCTTTTTCCGTGGGATTGTGAGAAAAAGTGCGGGAGAGAAGGCTGTGGTACTTTGAGTGTAAGGCAACAAGGCAGAATGGATGCCTAACATTGAGTCCTTAATTGGAGTAGGATCAGCAAGGACTGGGTTTGATTTTAGGTCCATATTCTCTTGACAGCTACTTTCACGAAAGCTTTAAACACCGAGATACTTTCAACTTAGTCCTGAATATAACGTCGAGATTTCTCTTTTTCGTGTTGTAAATTCAAGATCTTTTACCCAACTCTTTTATCGATGAAAAACCACTTCTTGAGAGTTTTCTTGTCACTGCTGGATGGAATGCAGTCCATCAAATAGAGGCCTCTGGAAGACTGAAAATTTAAGGGAACCCATGAGGAAATGACAGTGATGACACTATATAACATAATACTTTGGGATAACGACATTTTTAGCCCTTCTTGTTCACAATCTATGCTTCATCGTGGCACTTTTACCCCTTTTTATGCATTTTTTTATATTACCTTTTCAGTCTATTTTTGCCACGCATCAAGTTTTTATTGGATGGAGCATGTCGTACCTTCAACACCAGATTCTAGACACGTATCAATTCGGACTGAAAATGCTATAAAAATGCATAGAGGGGTAAAAGTGTCAAAATGAAACATTAAGGATAGAAATGCAAAATCGTGAAACAAAGTGTATTTATCTCTATTTCTTTTAAACAGAACTTACTTGCACATCCTCTGTCCCCAGTTCATAACCAGCAAACTATTAGCACCTGCAAAATTTTATTTGAATATTGTAAGCAACAACATCAATAATTTGACTTTCACACAACTGCACCAAGTAAATCCTAGCCTTAAAACATGCATACTGATTTCTTTAATGGTGCCAACTCATCGGTCCATGAGTATTCGGACTAAAAAGAATAAGGTAGAGAGAGCATAAACAACAGTATAGATATTGCAATGAAAAATTTTTCTTGGATGATAAAGACAAGTATTACAACCATAATCATTTAAGAATTACAAGCACCTTTAAGGCACAACTGAGACAGGTCTAACAAGCTTGCTATCTAAATAAGAACAAATACCAAATTGTCACTTGACTTATTTGGAAACTGAAGGTGAAGAAGGAAACAATGGCATATGCAACCACACAATTGTGGACCTAATATTAAGCATGGGATGCATTAAATGTATGGACCCATCACAATAAATCTCCTTTATGTTAAATAACAGTGAAGAATAAAAACCAAAAAAAATCCAGAATATCATAATACTTCTATAGCTGTCACAAATTTGTGACCACCTGGAAATGATATTAAATTGCTTGAAATAAACAACAGTCTGCAACAACTAATTGATTTGTTTTTATGTTTGTTTGTGTTTGAACTAGTAAGAAAAGGAGTTAAATATTCTAATTCACTACTTCTGTTAATGTACCAATGAATTCAAAGAAACAAGGTTTAGATTAATTAAAAAAGATTATGAAGACATTGACTGTTTGTTCTCACATCCTTTTCATCAAACATTCAATAAGCAGAACAATCAAGGTTGCTTAATTAGTGTTAATACTAGAATTGAAAAGAAAGCTTTAATTATTAAACATCACATCAGATTATTCCAACTTCCAATAACAACACCAACACCAATTCAAGGCATAGCAGTCCAGAAGTTTGTTGTTGGGGAGCAAAATTGGAAAAATAGTACTACAGAAAAAGGATAATAAAAAAAATCAAAACAAAAAACAAATTACTGATAAAGAGAAACAACAGAGCAAAATCCACTGCCAGCTCTTATAAGTGCCATGGGCAAGCACAGTCTGCACAGAGCAGTAGATTACTGCTAATTCTTCCATTTAAAGCAGTAAATCTTCTTTAGTACATATAAATTTAAGCAGCGCATTGATATTTCTCCATAACAATGGCGCAGAATCAATTTTTTTCCAGATCTTTCTCACTATAAACTGCTGAATTTAAGCAAATAAATGCCAATTAAAATTTCAGAACCAAATGATTGTACCAAAACAACAATCGCCATGAATTTCAGCTCTGAAAACTACCGACAAAACAAAACTGCAGAAATGCGAGATCTAACAACCATAACAGAACAAAAAGTAACATCAAATCCAAACAGTTCTGTCGGTGAAGGGCTGAATGAATTAAAAAAACAACAACGACAGGTCTCACTCACCTTACAGCGAACGGCTGAGGAGAAAACACCGCGAAGAAAATCAGAAGAAAAATCAAATGCAGAGAAAACGAGGTAGCAGACTCGGATTTTGAACCAAAATGCTATGAATGAAACGCGTAGAAAGACTAAATCGGAGGAGAAAGAGAAGAGAGAAAAGGGAGAGAGGTTTAGGGAGGGAAGTGGATGTATTTATAGTTGAAATACGTGCTAAATATGGTAAAAATGAAAACAAGGTACATTACTTAACTAAGATTAATGCCATATTTATAGCTGTATTTTGTCTAAATTACTAATTACTTTGGTAATCATTTTAAAAAGGCAGCCATTCGGATACAACGCATGACATAACTCTATTTTATGCCATTGATAATCAGGTATGATGAAGATATAGACTCATGATGATCAATGATGTCAAATCAAGTTGTGTCGTTCGTTGTATTTGGATGGTTGTGTTTGTAGCATTACATTTTAGATAGACACATTGATCTAGTGTAATACCATACTTCAGTCTTAGGTTTGACTTTGTAAAAGTTGAATACAGATATTGAATCCCTGTAAAATCGAATGTTGATCATAATTTTGACTCTGTAGAGGTCGAATAATCATTGTGGAGTTTTGAAATTAAATCTCACTTGAAAACTACATATTTTATTCCTCACTTTTGCAATGATTTGTTTTAATGAAAATGACAATCACTAAGACATTCACTAAGCACAACATGAAGTTACATAACATCTGACGTAACGGTATACGAAAACCGATTAAGGAAATGTGATGTCCGGAAAACGCTCATGAAAAAAGAAAATAGCAAAGTGAGTCATATGAAGACTTGCTCAATTTATATGATGAGAGATAAACCTAACGCAACCATTCGGATACAACGCGTGACATAACTTGATTTTACGCCATCGATAATCGGGTATGATCAGATATAGACTCGTTATAATCAATGATGTTACATCAGATCAAATATGTCAAATCAAGTTGTGTCACCCGTTGTACATGAATGATTGTGTTTATAGTAAAACACTTTAGATAAACATGTTGATCTACCGTAATACCACACTTCCGTCTTAAGTTTGTCTTTGTAAAAGTCGAATACGGATATTTTATCTCTGTAAAATCAAATGTGGATCTCTGTGAAATCAAATGTTGATCATAAAATTGACTTTATGGAGGTCGAATAATCATTGTGGAGTTTTAAAAGTAAATCTCACCTAAAAATTTCATATTTTATTCTTGACTTTTGCAATGATTTGTTTTAATGAAAATGTCATTCACTAGGCACAACATGAAGTTACAATGGGTACATAACATCTGACGTAACGGCTTACGAAAACCGATTAGGGAAATATGACGTCCGAAAAACGCTCATCCTAATGAAAATAGCAAAGTGAGTCGCATGAAGACTTGCTTGATTTATATGACGAGAGATAAACATAACGCATACACTATAAGTGGACCCCATTAGTTTTTAGATGCCCTCAATTAAAACTTCATCCACGCACCATGGTGTAATTAATGTTCTTCTTAACCATATCCGCCATCCAACTATATTATGGATGAGGATCCACCTTATATTTCCACTGCGATATCTATAAGATTACGTATATGGTATATTTAATGAAAACTCTTATGGAAAGTTTGGATGAAAGTAAGATAATGGAATTAGTATTTTTTTCATTTCGTATGAATGTTTGGGGTAAGATTGTGATGTAATGGGGTGTGATGAATAATCATTACAACATAATGTTCATTCAACAAACATTGAATGGAATGAGATATAAGAAAGTAGGTAAAAACCCAATGTCGTCACCACCACCATCACAACACCCTTACCGCATCACCCAGTGCCATGCCTCACCCAATCTACCCTTACACCATATTCTACCCCAACCAACCTTATCACCATACATTTACCATTACCATTACCATTACCCTTACCCTTACCCTTACCCTTACTCATCATAACCACTCCCTCATATTACTATCGCCATACCCCACCACCATACCCAACGACCTCACCCCTCATACCATCATACCACCTCTAGCCTACCGCAACTTTATCTCTTGCCTAGAGCTGTTAACGAGCCGAGCCGAGCCAAGTATTGGTGGTTCGAACTCGAGCTCGTTTAGCTCACGAGCTCGTTCGAGCTCGTTCGTTTGTTAAACGAACAAAAAATTATGTTCGAGCTCGGCTCGTTTAAAAGATGAAATGTTCGAGCTCGTGTTCGAGCTCGGCTCGTTAAACATATTTTTTGTCTTTTGGCTCGAGTTTGGCTCGAATTCGGCTCGAGTTCGGTTCGTTAACAAGTTAGACATTAAAATTACATATATTACACAACTAAAATTACTATAAAAATATCTAAATATTATATAAATTCAATCTATAATATCTATTAAATGAATGAATGAATTATCCTCTTTTGAGTCAGGGTTACTGTAAATTGATGTATTTATATAAGCACGTTTGCGAACATAATCGAATGTTCGCGAACCAAGCTCGTGTTCGTTCGTTAAGCAAACGAGCCTACAATCATGTTCGAGCTCGGCTCATTAAGCTTAACGAACAAACGATCACGAACACTAACGAGCTGAACACGAGCGGCTCTGTTCGTTTAAGAGCACTACTCTTGCCCCAACCTTTACTCCATCATCAACAACCCACCCTATCCATCTCACTCTAACCATCATACCTTTACCTCTTGCACATCACCTCACCTACGCCTCAACCCTACAACCACTCTATCCCCATCTTCCACTTTTACTTGCATCAACCACCTTTCCCTCCGCACCTTAACCATTCTTACCACCCATCATATACATCCCACCCTTACACCGTCATACTTTACTCAGCATTACTTAATGATCATGCATTTATCATCATACCCCACCACCCTACCGAGACAACTCCTATCACCCCACCCATCACTTCTACCTTTATCGCTAAATCTTATCACCCACCTCACCCCTATCATACTCCATCATCGTAATCCCCCTACCACGCCTTATCCTCAAACACACCTCGCCTCACCCTACCCTACAACCCGATTGCCCCACTCCATCATCATTATCCACCATTCACCATGCATGTCGTACAAAACCCAGTATAAGAATGTATTCATTACATTAAACTAATTACATATTTTCAAATTATTTCATTTCATTTAATTCTATTCATTCCCCCTCAAAAAAAAAAATCTATTCATTCAAACTGGTGGCCACTCCTTATGCCCCACATATCTTTTGCCTTAAAATCCCTACTTAAAAATACCGATTATCCTCGTCTCTCAACTTATTCGGTGTAAACATAACATCGAAAGCGTTGCATATCACTATTGCACCATTGAATACCATTACATACAATATTCGATGTAATTCAAACAATAAAACACACAATATTATAAAAACAGTACTTAATGAAAAACAAACCAAAAAAAGTTTAATTAAAAAATAACCATATAAACAGAAAAACTTCGAGAAACTGCTGGTCAAAAAACTTGACTAGACCTCCATCTTTTTTAATAAAAGACTGAATATTCAAAGAAAAAACTTGACATATTCAACCAAATTTGATCATCTTATATTCTTATGACACGGGTACTGATGAAAAACAATTTTGTAGTTTCATTAATGTTAATGTAGTTACGACAACTCTTCGAAAAAAAAAAGAAGAAGAGAGTTTTGGACATAAATTAGCACATGTGATGTTAACCTTTGCAGGCTCTGTTTTATTTTTGGTTTTAATTTTCAAAGTGTTCAATGTCTGAGACCACCTAACTCGACTAGTGGACTAATCTATATACAGTAGACTCTCTATAAAGTAATAACGTTGGGCTAGCTAAAAAATATTAAGGTTAAAGGTTGTGAAAGACTGTTTTTTATCTAAAATGAGGAAAAATGACAAGAAAAAAAGATAGTGGTTGAGAAGGACAAAAACGCGCATGTTACTGCAACCACATGTAGTAACATGTGCGTTTTGTCCTTCTGAACCATTTTTTTTTCTTGTCCTTTTTTCCCATTTTGTATCTTATTTTGTCCTTCTGGCATCTGGTCCCAAAATATTATATTATCGAAATATTATTTAATCGATAAAGTATAATTTATTATTTTACATGTATAATAATAAAATATAATTTTATTGAATTTCAAAATTCAAATTTTGATATACAAAGTATAATCAATTGTAAAACATTTTCTATTCTCAAAGTCATTTATTGTATAAGTTGTTAAAGTATAATCAATTGTAAAACATTTTCTATTCTCAAAGTCATTTAATATGTAAATGGTGTAATTTCCTATTTTAATAAGATGATTTTCATCTCAAAATATTCATCTTCAAGTACTGTACATACATACAAGTACACAATCTTCTACTACTCTTCATACAAAGCAGACAACGGTGGATTCATATTTCACTAAGGCACTCTGAATTATTAAAAAAATAGGATATTATTACTTTATATATTAGTTGGGACCTATATGCGCTAAAATTTTATAGTGTTATTTGTTTATAAGGACATGTTTTGAGACTTATTTAGGCACTTAGGACACACTCAAAAGATCATTAGTTATAAGGACAAAATTTAATCAACTTTCCCAAACTACCCTTTTATATAATTAATCCACATGCTTCAGATTTTGGACATTCTGGATGTGAGAAGTCGTCGTCAATGGCTGGCGGAGGAGACACCGGATTGGGAAGACCCGCTGTAAGAGCGGAATTGCAAATATCTGTGTACGGGAAAGTTGATTTCGAATCCTCCTCCATTTCCTTCCTCTCTTGGAGCATCAACGCCTTTTTTTTTTCAGACAATCCGATTACGGTTCGAATCGATCCGGTGGAAGTTCAATATTCTTCGGTGATGAAGATGACGACGTTGATCAAATGAGATTCATTTCTGAATTATTTAGCTCTCGTCGTGTGCAATTAGGTGTTCTGGATGAAAGGGATTCTATTTTCGTTGAAGTCGGGTCTCAATCGGATTTGGAATGCACCGATGGCCTCAGAGTTACAGGTATGGGAGCCTGAAGCTGATACAATTCGTACAGTCAATGTTTCTAAGTCTGATACTTCTTTTTAGAAGTTGCAGCCTAAAGCTGCTCCTGTTGGCTCTGTTATTTAGGTTTTGAAATGCCCTCCTGACCTGAACCTTACTTTGAAGTCTTCAGTTGATAAAACTGCTTTAAAACTTGTCTCTAAGTCTGTGTTACCTTCTGTTGCTGCTCCTGATGTGTCTGTCCATGTTGGTAGTAGTGATTTGCTTGTTCCTGATGGTAAATTATTGAATGCTACTTCTGTTATTGAACCTCCTGCTGGTAGGGATTGTGTTGGTTTTGGGATTGCCCCTGCTCCTCATTCTTTGCCTATAACTCAGGATTCTGTTCTGAATTCGCCATGCCATTAGCCCATTACTCGGATTTCTGGAGTTTTCGGAGGAAGTCTTGTTGAAAGAACAAAATCTACTAGCATTAGGTGTCTGTTTTCTTTATCACACTAGACAAATATTTTGAGCTCGTTTGTTGCTTATCAATGTATTGCACTTTCGATTTCGGAAAGGCTTCTTTCTTTGCTGTTTAATAACTATGTTATTTAAAATAGTTATTTAACTGTTTTAAATAACTATGTTAGAGTCATATTCGTTCTGGTGTTACTCCTGTTTATTTATTGCATATTCGTGAGATGGGATTAGCCTTCCATATATTTTGTCAGCAAGGGATGGAATAATCCACCAAATTAAACTTGACTTTTGTATTTTTATGCAGATCGGTCTACATTGTGTACACGCTTCTAGGTGATGTGAGCATCTATAGTGTCTATTTTGCGCCAATCGACTATTTTCTTTTGTAAAGTGGCGAAGCAATCTTTCCCAAAAAAAAAAATGTACAGGTTGTTATTTCAAGCTTATAATGCTTAACAACATATGTTCTGTCAATGATTTTTTGTTTTATCACATGCACTTTTTTACCGGATGATATTGTATTTTTTCCTTTCTTTTTTTGAGTAATGATCCGAACACAACCGTTGTGACACAACGAATGTCACATCGTGTATCGACACCGTTGATCATGATGTAATAATGATCAATTAGTTTAACATTCATCACCTTGAAACAAAGAAAGAAAAGCTATATGTTGATGGTGGGTTTGTGTATGATTTGGAATAAAATTGATGCGGTGATATTGATGTCACTGCATTTACAGTTCGAGAATTGACGCAGTGACATCGATGTCACTGCATATACAATTTACAAATTTTTGTCGATGTCACTGCATAAAATGCCGATGTCACTGCATAAATTGTCGATGTCACTGCATAAACTGCATAAAATGTTGATGTCACTGCATATCTGATGCCGATGTCACTGCATAAATTGTTGATGTCAAGCATATCTGATTGCCGATGTCACTGCATAAAATGTTGATGTCACTGCATATATGATTGCCGATGTCACTGCATAAAAATATGAATTAAGGTGAAAGATTTATGTTGATCGTAGTTTTATATCAAAAGATATAGCCATTTGAAGTCGATTTCATGAAGAAAAAAAATCGATTTTATGAAATTAATTCGGAAAAATATCAAATGTCATCACGGTGTTGCTTCATCAAATGTCACTGCATCCCAGTGATCACTGCATCCCGATGGTCTCTGCATCGGGGGTGGCCACTTCATCGCGGTGTCTCTGCATCGGGGATGGCCACTGCATCGCGGTGTCACTTCATCGCGATGTCTCTACATATATGATTGCCGATGTCACTACATAAATTGTTGATATCATTCATATATGATTGCTGATGTCACTTCATAAAATGTTGATGTCACTGCATATCTGATTGCCGATGTCACTGCATAAATTGTTGATGTCACGCGTATATGATTGCCGATGTCACTGCATATATGATTGTCGATGTCACTGCATATATGATTGCCGATGTCAATGCATCGCGGTGGTAAATGTATCGGGGTGGTCAATGCATCGCGGTGGTCAATGCATCGCGATGGCTACTGCATCGCGGTGGTCAATACATTGGGGTGGTCACGTCATCGCGTTTGTCAATGCATCGGTAGAAAAAAAAAGAAAAAACACATATTTCAGCGCCTACTTTTGATTGCCGATGTCACTGAATCGCGGTGGTCAATGCATCGTGTGGTCAGTGCATCACGGTGGTCAATGAAAAAAAGAAAAAATAAATTTTCACAGTACAGAAGAAAAAAAAAAAAAAAAAAAAAAACACAAACTCAACAGCAGCGTGAGTTTCAAATGTAATAAATAAAAAAAGTGAATACACTTTCAGGATATGCGCCTGTTCCCTTCCTTTCTTTCTTTTTTTTTTTTCATTTATTAAGGGTATTTGGGTCTATCTATCAAATTTTTGTCCTTATAACTAAGTGTTTGTTTTGGGTGTCCTTTTTGTCTAATTAAGTCCAATATGTGTCCTTTTCAATAATTGTCCCAATTTTATATTACTTAATGCCTTTATCGAAATTATTACTTTAGCTATTCGGCCCAAATCGGGACTGTAAGAATTTATTACTTTATCGAGGTTATAATTTTATCGAGTATTATTTTATCGAGAGTCTACTGTATGATTGTTTCCACCTAACTCGACTAGTTGTTTGGTACTACTTCACACAACTATGTAGACCAAGGACTGCTAGTTGTTTGGTACTGCTTTACAGACTCTTACATTGTTTCGGTAAAATATGAATTTTTCCACCTAATTAACTCGACTAGTTGACTGGAACTACATTTCTATGGAATCTGATTCTTACGCAGAAATAAAGTCCTGCTATATAGTTATTTAACATGATGTTTCAGAGGAAAATCGAAAACGACAAGCTTAAGCATTCTCAAATCGTTAATCACTTGAGTCAAGTTGTTGTGTTATGTTTAGACGACTTAAAACTTTGTTACCTATCAATGAAAAGTATATTTTGCATGTATAGACCGATGAGGTATGTGTTAATGCTAAAACCTAGAAATACTAATACGAGTTTTTTGGGTGCAATCCTATTATATATATGCTAGTATATCGTTAAAATAAAATTTAAAAATTGTTAAACACTAATCATGAGGGTCGCCACTCACCATGTCCCATGAAGTGAAAATATTAATCAGGTAAACTAGTAGCTCAGAGTCATGAACTTAATATTATACCCAAGAACTGAAAGAGGTCTTTCCTTTCACACTGCAGCTGCTCTTTTTAAAGCATTCAAATTCTTTATCACTAGGTTATGTCCCGAGGACTATGGTAGCGTATCTTAACTCCGTTATATGTGGTTTCAATCCTAAGGAGGGGGAGAGGGAGGGGGAGGGGGGCGGGGGTGTTGGAGAACATTATTTACAACTATACCAATAGCTTAGTCGTAGTTTAGGTCTAAGGAAGTATTTTCCTGAATTTTATTAAAATATGTGGGGGGAGGCAAAAATAATTGTATTAGGTTGTTGAAACTAGTGGGAAATCAATACTGACAAACAAACAGAAACTTTCTATACATGTACATAAAATCATAAATTGAACGGTTGACCAAGTTTAAAGCATTTAGAAATCCAAGGATCCATATATATATTAATGTTAACATATCATTATTGAGGGGGAAAAAACATATCAAAATTGAGGAATAAAAGGATAAACAAAAGCAAGTTTGTTGAGAAAATTTTAAATAAAATTGTGGTATTATGGTTATATCAAATTATATGGATTGCATTTTTATTATTTTTAATCTTGCCTCATATATTGTAAAAATATGTTTGATAAAAATAAAAAATACGATATTTTTACGACAATTGTATCGTAAAATATCTCCCTATTAAATTAAATGTGATTTACACGTCTTTGTTGTATGAGTCAGGTCCAACACCAAAGCATCCAAGATACTGTAAACTGTACTTTGTTTCCTTTATATTTCTTTGTATGAGTCCGGTTTTATGACTAGCGGACATGCTCCATCTTACTGTTAGCGGGCAGGCCCCGGTTAGTGAATAGCGGATAGAGGAGAATGAGGCCCACTATCTATGTTAATGGGCTATGATAATAGGCTCAATCTAGATGAACAGGATCCCATTCCGATTCGGGTATATCACTAATACGAGTTTTTTGGGTTGCAATCCTATTATATGCTAGTATATCGTTAAAATAAAATTTAAAAATTGTTAAACACTAATAATAAGGGGCGCCACTCCCCATGTCCCATTAAATGAGTGAAAATATTAATCAGGTAAACTAGTAGCTCAGAGTCATGGACTTAATATTATACCAAAGAACTGAAAAAAGTCTTCCATTTACGGGTTCGAACCTTCACACTTCAGCTTAGGATCCAGCTGCCCTTTTTAAAGCATTCAAACCATTTATCACTAGGTTATGTCCCGAGGACTATGCTAGCATATCTTAACTCCGTTATATGTGGTTTCAATCCTAAGGAGGGGGAGAGGGGGGGGGGGGGGCAGGGAGAGGGAAAGGGGGAGGGGGAGGGGTGTTGGAGAACATTATTTACAACTATATCAATAGCTTAGTCGTAGTCTAGGTCTCTCTTTTTTTCCACTTGGACGAATTTTTTTTTAATCTACGGGAAGGGGGATCGAACCCGGGTCATCTCACTCGAAAGCCCGGGTAGACCGTAGTGGCAACCACTAGGGTATGGGACCTTGCCCGTAGTAGTCTAGGTCTAAGGAAGTATTTTCCTGAATTTTAATAAAATATGTGGGGGGGGAGGCAAAAATAATTGTATTAGGTTGTTGAAACTAGTGGGAAATCAATACTAAATTGTAGACAAACAAACAGAAACTTCTATACATGTACATAAAATCATAAATTGAACGGTTGACCAAGTTTAAAGCATTTAGAAATCCAAGGATCCATATATATATTAATGTTAACATATCATTATTGAGGGGGGAAAAACAAATCAAAATTGAGGAATAAAAGGATAAACAAAAGCAAGTTTGTTGAGAAAATTTTAAATAAAATTGTGGTATTATGGTTGTATCAAATGATATGTATTGCATTTTTATTATTTTTAATCTTGTCTCATATATAGTAAAAATATGTTTGATAAAAATAAAAACATGATATTTTTACTACGATTATATCGTAAAATATCTCCGTATTAAATTAAATGTGATTTACACGTCTTGTTGAATGAGTCAGGTCCAACACGAAAGCATCCAAGATACTGTAAACTGTACTTTGTTTCCTTTATATTTCTTTTCGGGAAGTACTTTGTTTCCTTTTAAAGTATACTTTTATACAACTTTCTTAACAAAGTGGGGTCCATTTCACAAGAAAAATCTTGCGGAAAAATAATAAGAAAACGTGGAACAACGACCTACAAGTAACTTTTGCTTTTAATAACATTAATTAATATTTTTGTAACGTCCTGGAATTTTCGGAACTCTGCTGTTTGAGGTATAATAGATTAAATAATTATTTTAGGTCTATTTGACATTAGCAAGTACTATCTTTGTATCTTCATCTTATATTATATTTTTTATCCGTCTCATAATATAAGTAATTGTCATATTTAATGTAATAATTAATGTTTTTTTTTCTTGTTTTACCCTTATTCTTTATTCTAAGCTTTACATTATTCTAATTAGCTATGGGTTTTCTCCAAAACTATGAGAGTTAGATAATTTATTGAGCTTCTTAATCTGTGTGTGCATGAAGCTAGAATGAATTATAATATGAGACGATGGTAGTACTACTTAACTAGAAGAGTCTAGAGACAAAGGTGTCTCACATCGGTTTTTACAGTGAGAAATTGACTTTTATATTTAGTTGATTCCATTTTCGACTATGATATAGCATGTAACGTTTTAGAACTTGGGTCTGATTAGAACGTTATTTGATTTGTAATGAATCAGAAAGCTGGTTAAGTTAAATGTTTGAACAAAATTGGTTAACACAAATTATTAAATCTATTATAGGGTAATAGACATTTCATTTATTCAATATTAAATATTATATTTTCCGTATCTTAAGAAACTCATATCATTGTGAAACCTTACCAGAAGATTCTAGAAACGACATCGTTTCTCCATCTTTAAGACGTTCTTAGAGGATTATAGATGTGACAGATATTACAATCTCCCTCCTTAAATAACAAGTGTCATTTTCTGGACTCTATATGATGATTTTTTATTTGGCATTCACCGTCTCTCACAACCTAACACTTAGTTATGTCTGACAATCAGCTTTGAATTCCACATATAAAGCTTCAGAACATGAGTTTAGTGCATCCGTTTGAGACATAATGTAATCAACAATTACTTAGTATCAAAATCCTTGCGTGACCTAAAATTATTAACTCAAAGTACTATGTTTATTATGTCTCAAATTTAATACTATGCTAAAAAAAATTCCTTTCAATTTTTTGATTGTGAGATATTACAAATTTTTACACTAAAACTCAACAATAAACATTTTGTTTTTTTGAAAAATAATAATAAAACTACAATGGTTGTAAATATATTATACAGAAACATGAAATCATGCATTATATTCACACATCTGTATTTTTTATCTCATGGTAAATACGTATAAAGTGAAAGTGAATAAAATATATTGTCACAATTCATTACAATAGATTATCTCTAGCAGGGACGGCCTAGTAAGGAAGCGGAGGAAGCCTTGGTTGAAGGCCCAACTATCCCGATGGCCTGAAAATACGTGTTTTGAAAACAAACAATAATTAACAACGGCAATTAATAAATATTCAACTGTTTTTCAGTCATCTATTGTTGTCAGTTGGTTAGGGTATTTGGTTTTTCCGTAAAAGACCTAATTTGAGTCTCAGCAACAACATATTTTTTCCTGACTCCATTTTTTTTCCCTGACTCCTTTAAACCACTTTGGACATTCTTTTTCTTTTTACTATTTTAGTCAATTTATTGACTTTTTTTCCTGACTCCTTTTTTCTCCCGACTCCTTTAACCCACTTTGAGTCTTTTTTTGTTTTTATTATAACAATCAATTATTGACTTCCTTAAACCGCTTTGGGCCTGTTTTTGTTTCTACGATTTCTGTTAATTTATTGACTCATTTAAACCATTTTGAGTCTTTTGAACCCCGATATATATATATATATATATATATATATATATATATATATATATATATGTGTGTGTGTGTGTGTGTGTGTGTGTGTGTGTGTGTGTGTTTTCTATCGGCACCACATAATTACTACTCACACCGTTTTTTTTTATTTTGTTTCTATTATTTCAGCCAATTTATTGACAACTTTAAACATCTTTTGGACATTTTTAACCCCGATATATTAGTACCCTCCGAAGACCCTCTAATATATATGCGGTTTCTATCGGCACCACATAATTACTACCGACACCCCTTTTTTTCATTTACTTCTGGCCCCATTTAAACCACTTTTGGGCGTTTTGAAACAATTTTTTTTTTTTGAAGCAACTTTATTTTTATTGAAATTAATAAAGAGCTACAAAGTTCAACGCCCTATCCTGGCCCGCCCCAAGTTTACGTGATGGAATGCATATCATGGTCTCCTTAAACCCAATGTGTGTCAAACCCAAGGTGGGAAAATCCATCACATTGGGAAGAGTACTCACTCTAAGCATACCCAATAAAAACATCGTCCGCCACAGATGATTACAACAGTGTTGGTACATAAAGTGAATGAAATGGGTCTCCGTCTTCGCTCTATGCCTCAAGCGCAGTCTGACCGCTCCAGAGCCCATCATCAATCGTCTCGTAGGATGTCTTCCAAACCGATTCACAGCTCGAACTCCATCATGAGGCATCCAACCTGTACGAGGGGATGTCGCCGACACTTGGTTCCGATGGTCTGCATCAAAAGAATACATATAACAAATATATTGCATTCCTATATCGCACGAATTTAGTCGTAGTAAGAAACAAAAACACCTGATAAGCACCCCAACCAAGAGGGAGGGGTGCGTCCAGATGCTCAAAGCCGTATATCCCTCTATTAGGCAAGTTGAGGACTGTGTAGCAGCGCCATGTATGCCCCAGTGTCTGAAAAGGGAAGCACAACCCATGTATGTATGAACCACAATGATAGGCAAGAAAAAAGGGGGGGGACATGAGGGGAGCTAAGGGAAAGAAAGAAACGACCTGGATTGCACCCTTCACAAGTGAAGAGTGCTTTCCAGAGTGACAGGGATAAAACGTATAAGTGATGGTCCATGGAGATCATCATGTATAAGTGATCGAATATGTACTGGGACCCCTTCCTCATGATTATAGAGCTGGTTCCCCCCTTCCAAAGCTGCTAAAGCATCTGCGACTCTATTGCACTCGCGATAGATATGGGATATTGTGTAAGGCATCCTCCCCAGAATTGCCCGTATGCGGGTCACAGAGAGACTGAGTGGCCAAGTACTAGTAGCATCTCCAGTGGTAACACGAAAGACATAAAGGGAATCAGTCTCGACATCTACATGAAAGCCGTCAGGAATTTTAAGCAACCCGTACAGGAGAGATTTGATTTCCGCGTCAATAACAGACCCCTGCCCAAAACACACTTGAAAGGCCATAATACACCATCCATGAAAGTCGCGGAGGATACCTCCCCCATAGGCTAAACCATCGCGCACACTCCCGTCAACATTCAACTTGAATCTTCCTAGTGGCGGAGGCATCCATCGTAATTGCATACCTTGTCGCTTAGGGGTAGGCTTAATCTGAAACGGCAGAAAGAACGGAGTGTCCATTTCAGTGCCCAGTTCAGTAGACGAGACCATTCTCCGGAAAGTCAGCCGACGGAGCGCACGCTCAATGAGGATAATACTCCGATTAACAGAGGGCTGAACCGACTCATGCCGGCAAAAATTCCTTTCAGACCAAATACCCCAACATATAAATATAGGAACAATAAGCCGAATGCGGTGAATATTCGTAACGGAGTTCCTCCAGAAATGGAGCATCGGAGCAATCCTCAAAGTCGGATTAAATTGCATTCCAAAGTGACTCATGAAGTACTTCCAGATAGTGGCGGCAAAGTGACAGTCGATAAAAGTGTGTCTCACCCCATCTCCATTGTGGCATGCAAAACACTTAGGCACAAGAGTTATGCCCCGTTTTTGTAAGTTGTGATCAAGGGGGAGGAGCTTATTAATAAGCCTCCAAAAAAAGAATGAAACTTTCAGGGGGATGATGTTGTTCCAAATGATCGTGTAAAGAACATTAGAAGTGTGACCGGTGCGCACCATGTTCCACGCGGATTTAGTAGTGAATTTGCCATTTGGACTAAGAGTCCAAATAAGACGGTCGGCCGTAGCACGCTGAAAGGGTACGTGGCTAATCTCTTCAAAAATTTGAGGGGGGAGGTAGGTATGCAACATCTCAGTATTCCACTGATCATTCACCCAGAACTCATTGACTCGACGATAGACATTATTTGGCGGGTCCCCCAGCTCGATGTCAGTCCAATTGTCTCTCCAAAAGTCAATATCACCTGCATTGAGTTGCCACGCTACAAACTCCTCCGCTTTATCCCTCATCTTCCATACTCTTCGCAACATAGGTGTGGATTCCCTAGGCTCCCGAGCAACCAAAGGAGATTGCGCACCAATATACGTTTCATGGATAGCCTTGGCCCAAATGCCCAATCTCTGCCTAATACGGATCCAGAGTTTGACAACAAAAGTGTCGATAACCTCAAAGAGATTTCTAATCCCCAAACCACCTTCCGCAACAGGTCTGCATAACATATCCCATGACCGCCAATGTATATGCCGTACATCCGGTCCACTGTCCCAAAGGAAACTATTGAAATCCGATGGAGCTGATGTATGACTTCCTTGGGAGGGACAAGCACCTGGAGAATGAAGATAGGTATGGAAGTTAACACATGCCTGACGAGAATCAACTTGCCCCCAAAAGACAGAAGCCTGTTGCCCCAATGATGTAGCCGCTTCTGAACTTTATCAATAATGTCTTGATAGTAGGCGGTACGATTGCGCCCCCGGAAGAGAGGGGCACCCAAGTATCGAAACGGCATACTCTCTCTCATAAATCCCAAAGCATTCCGAACCCAAGTAATCTGCGTCGGCGAGAGGCTATGTCCGATGAAAGTGCTTTTGGTCGCGTTAATTCGCTGCCCCGAGACTAACTCATAGTAATGAAAAAGGTCCTTGAGGATCCGGAGACCTTTTCTATTGCATCTGGTAAACAAAATAGTGTCATCGGCGAAGGCTAAGTAGTGCACACCTTGAACATTCGAGTGATACCGCATGCCCGAGTTCCTGTTCATAAACTCATTTATCAATCTACCAAAATACTCTGCTGCCAGAACGAAGAGAGCCCGCGAAAGCGGATCGCCCTGTTTGACACCCATTGTCGCATGGAAGGGGGTAGACGGGGTGCCAATTATCAGAATACTAAACCAGTTGTTCGACAGAGTTCGAAAAATCAGATCCACAGAAGGTTCTTGGAAGCCAAACATCTGAAGCATCTTCATGATGAAACTCCAGTCCATTCTATCATAAGCTTTTTCCATGTCAAGCTTGAGAAGAAGATTAGGGCTTCTGAGCTTTTTGTTAACGCTTTTACAAAGCTCCTGAGCCAGCAAGATACTATCAGTAATGCATCTGCCCGGGACAAAGCCAGTTTGCTGCTCCGCAACAATGTTAGGAAGAAATCCGTTCAACCGCAGCATGATGATTTTGGTGATAATTTTGGAAAAAACCGTACAAAGGCTGATAGGCCGGAACTCTCTCCATTTGTCCGCCCCTTGCTTTTTAGGTAGTAGAACTATAGTGGACGTAGAAAAATACCTCGGGAGATGACCGCCCTGGAAAAAGTCTGTCACCGCCTCCACCACATCCTCCTTAAGTATTTCCATAGAAACTAGTTTTGAAAAACTGAGAGGTAAAACCGTCAGGCCCCGCAGCACTGTCGACACTCATAGAAACTATCGAAGTATGAATCTCTTCTGCTGATGGAATCTCCATCATAACACCAATTTGTTCAGCAGTGATTTTCGGAAGGTCAAAGTCCACTACCTGCGTACCAATTCCTTCCCTCTCAGCCGTGAAAAGATTCGCAAAAAAATTAGCAGCGGATACCCGAAATATCATCTTGCCCGTCAATCCGATTCCCATCCTCCGTTCTAATCTTATGGATATAGTTGGAATTCCTCCTCTGTTTGCACACGGCGTGGAAATACTTGATGTTGGCATCCCCGGCTTCAATCCACCTAATTGCTGCTTTCTGCTTGAGGAATCTAGTCTCAATCGAGTTGCATTTCTCATACTCCAATATGGCTGCATCCAGACCCTCTCTATTGGCACGTGAATGAGATTGCTCAAGGAGGATGGTTCTGACATTAACTTCCTCAAGAGCTCTCTTAGTATGCTCAAAAATATCCCCAAACACCGTGTGATTCCACTCGGTTAAACGCCAAGACAACTTCTTGAGTTTTCCTTCTTCCTGTTCAGCCCACACAGTCTTCACAAGGTCAAGAAACGAGGCATGCTCAGTCCAGACATTAACAAAACGAAAGGAGGACTACCCCACAGTTTTCCTTCCGCATAAGGTAAGGAGGGGACAGTGATCAGACATGACCCGAGGCAGATGCATAACTTTTGTTACCTCAAAACTATCCATCCAAGCTGCATTGAAGAAAACCCTATCCATACGCTGCCACATGTTCCGGTTAAACCACGTGAACTCAGACCCTTCAAAAGGGGACTCGGTCAAGCTTGCCGACTGGATACAATCGTTGAAATCTTGCATATCATTTGCCTTAGGGGATCCGCCCCCTTTCCTCTCCTGTGCCTGGCGGATAATGTTAAAATCACACCGTTTTCTATCGGCACCATATAATTACTACTCACACCGTTTTATTTTTTAATTTTATTTTTATTATTTCATCCAATTCATTAAATCATTTAAACATCTGTTGCGTCTTTTGAACAATGATATATTAGGACCCTTCAATATATATATATATATATATATAAGACAATATTATTTGTTGTCTAGTTTTAATATATTTATTTTTAAAAAAGACAATATTATTATTATTAGATGATAATTAAAATAAGTATACATAAAAATAGACACAAAAAAAAACGTTTTATACACAAAGCAAATGAATTTTCCAAAAACTCCGTGTTAGTACATCTGTGACCCGGTCAGGCTTATGTGGCCACGTTATGGTATGGGACCCTCCACGTAAGTGCCGACGCATCACAGTCGTCCAGTCGCTTTTCATGACAGCTTGCCGCGTAATCCCGTCGGTTGATACGTGGAAACGGGTAATTCTTTCCTAGCCATTTCATTTGCACCGTGGTTACATGTGGATGATTCTGGACCGCACAGTTTAAATTTGAGTTGAAACTGTGTGGTTCCAGAATCATCCACGTGTATTACTTCCTCAAATATCCTCATAATAGAAGAACTTTCCTGTGGAAATTTTGGGTACTTCTTACATGGTCACTATATTTGTAGAGTTGTATCGTTTGGATGAATTTGAACCATACATTTTTAATATGATTTGAAATTATTTGGTTCAGATTGATCTATATTATTTGGTTCAGATTGCTCCACAAATAAAATGAGTAGAGAAGAATTTCTCGGAATTTGTCTTTTTTTTCTTTTCCTCTAACGTGTCCGGAGCGAATTCCGAATAGTGTTTGCAGATTCTAACTTTTAATTATGGTAAGACTTAAGGGTGACCCAAAGTTTTCATAAATTACTTATCATTTAAGTCAATATTATTTTCACGTAAATATTATTGGTCGCTATTATTAGCATCACGATGAACCTAATGGGACACCACAGTATGGAAAGAATTTTTACTTTGAATAGGTTGAATTTTGAATTTAATCTCCCTAAAGTCGAATTTTGTGTTTAAATTTGACTCTGAAGTAGTCAAATATTATTAGAATTAGCCAGAAAATATATTCGATATGGTGTCAATAACAACGTTTATTTTATTAATCATTTAATGTGAATAAATTAGTTATAGTTTAATGTGTTTGGTAACTTTTTTTTTGTCAAAACAATAATTTTACTTTAATGTTTGAAGTTCGTCTTATTCGGTCAACTATTATACATGTTTGTTATGTATTGTCGATCACAGCGTTATGACTTTTTCGTTTGGACTATTTTATTATTTATTTTTTTGAAATTACTATTTTATTATTATTGCAAGGTACATTTCCTAAGAAACAAGATGTTGTTATACGAATACCTTCACACGGCGCGCGCTTCATACTACAAATTTTAGGAAGTTGGACTGCCAAGCACCTTTTTGTTTTTGTCTCGTCTACTAACTTTATGTGGCTGAAATTGCGTCTTTAATTTTTTTTTCATTTAAAATGATTTACTTTTTCCTCCAAATTGTTTTAGTCTCTATATCCTGCATTGTCTTCCAATTTTTTATCTTATCAATATTTTAGATTAACCATTTTTCTTGTGATCTGTACATTAATTATATTTGATTATATTTCAGTTACATATTTTTCAACAAATAACTTTTTCATATTTATTTATAGAAAAAACTAAACGATTTAACAGTTTAATATTCACAAAATTTTAACTAAGTATGGATTTTAGAGTTTTACATTGTGAGTGTAAAAAAAAAAATCGAATAGAATATTTATTAATTAACATGATTTAATATTATATATTATAATTAATGACTATAAATCAATAAAGTTAATTAAGACTCATAAACAATTTATACTTATGTAAAAACCATTGGAGATGTTGAATTCCTATTCTCTCTCTCATGAATAGTAACTAGTGTGTAAGAGTTTGATATATCGAATGTCTATTTTCGACCACTATGAAGTACGATGTATACAAGTAAATTTTGTTCGGATACGGTTCGGTCCGTAATTATTTTTCTAGGTAATTTTTTTTCTTCACGGGGTCTGAAATATTTTTCTATAGGTAAAATATAGCATTTTTTAATTTTTAACGGGGTTCGCGGACGCCATTGTGAAACACATACCTCCGCCTCTGATCACAACCCTCGACGTACATGAGATAATTTATAAATAACCGGTGCACTATAACTCTTCTTCATGACTCATGTATCATTCTAGTTCAGATCATATACCGTGTTACATTTAATCTCTCACAAACAATAGGAATGTGTAGATATGCGTTTGATGCATCACAACTCTCAACGTTGTACGGTTCCACCATAACTCTCCTCTGGAATTCGTGTATCATGCTCTGATCATGTTTTGTGTTATATGCATCATCACAGTCAGTGTATAGTTGCGAGTCTGATGCATCACAACCCTCAACCCCGTATAACTCATAAATACTCGTTGCATCATAACCCTTTGTCAACACTCATGCATCATGCACTCATATTATGTTCCGTGATAAGGTTATTCCTTAATGTACACTCTATCAAAATCTCATTAGACCATATCATATAACACCGCAAATACAATAATTTTAATTTGTAGAAATGCAATAATTTCAATATTATAACAAGAGGTCGTGGGCTAGAAGGACAAAATAAGATACAAAATAGGAAAAAAAAGGACAAGAAAAAAAGATAGTGGTTGAGAAGGACAAAAACGCGCGCATTACTACACGCGTGTTCTTACGTATTCTTCTACAACCACGTAACACACGTACGTAGTAATAACGTACGCGTTTTTGTCATTCTCAACAACTATTTTTTTTTCTTGTCATTTTTTCCCATTTTAAATAAAAAACAGCCATTCACAATCTTTAACTATTATAACAACAAGGTGCACAAGATATCAATGGCCTGTAATATATATATATATATGTGTGTGTGGTCCCCTATTAAACTAAGTCATATAAAACATATTGGCCACCACTAAAATGCTCGTGCCAATATATGAATTGACGTGTTTGTACACGCGGGAGACTCGTGCATGCGTGTGGGTCCCAGGTCGTGTAGTGTTCATTCGGGGGTAATAGACTATTCCTTCGGGGGTAAGTATGGAAATAGACTATTGCTTCTTCACTTATGAATTGGAATTCTCAAAAGTCGAATACTCTTACAAAATCGATTATTGACTTGACAATTAACATTTAAAATGTTGGTGTATTGATAAGTTTGATGTGTTACAAGTAAATGCTCTCTAAGAAAAAATAGGACAATGTCGTTGTTTATTTATTTATAGGGGGAATTATTTTTGCATAAAGGACAAAATTATTTATCCACTATCGAAATTCACTTGTGTTCGAAATTCACTGTTTAAATTCACCTGCCGAAATTCACCGCCGAAATTCATTTTTCAAAATTCATTGATTCACCGATTTTCGGGATTCACTAAAATTCACTATCGAAATTCATATTTTCGGGATTCACATAAAAATTATGCTATAAAAAATATGTAGTTGTCCTGTTGGTTAATAATATTTCAGATTGTGTCCTTATCCCTAATTTTCCATTATTTATATTACAATTGATCTATCATATACCACACTATTTGTGTATTACAGTGAAATCGACTTTATAAAATTCGAATATATAATTGCAACATTCGATCTTTCCGGTGTCGATTCTAATTTCTAATCGACAGTGCGACGGGTAGATCAGTTGTGGTGCGAATAAATATCTCTTTATTTAAAGCCTTTGATAACCGGAACCAATTGGTCATAATTAAAAAAATACATTATAATTCAATGAGTTTAAGATATTTTTTTTCACTCTAATTAATACAATAATTTTAAAGTGATTAAGGAAAGTAAAGAAAAAACGTTCAAGAGAAAGTAAAAAACGAAAAAACCAATATTACGAGGATGTTATTGGGTGCACCCGCCCTATGCAGAGTGCACCTATGTGCCAAATCTTAACATTTTATTTTTGAACTAAATTCGAATTGTGTAGTTTAGATCGTTCATTCCGTCATTTCGGTGTATATGGAGATACTAGGCAAAAACTTTTCATATTACGGGCTAGCACAATGATTCTAATTTGAAACAAATAGGTTGAGCCCAATTCAAATAACTTTCATATCCATCAAACATCGTTGATGATTTAAATCGAAAGGTATGCCACAATAGTCTGGTTTATTAGAGACTGTCAGTACATATAATTTTGCTGAGAGACGACAACCAAAGATATTAACCTAATCTCACATCTCAATTCAATAACAAACTATCACTAAACCATTAAAACATACATGTTTTTCACCACTGAGATATACAATGCACTAGTGGTGGTGGTGGTGCCAATCCTATAATAAGAAGAAGAAAAAAAAAATGGTGGGAGGAATCTAAGGTCAATATCAACAATCCAAATTATGAGGTGGAGCTGAGTCTAAAGTAAAACCAAGAAAATGACACCATATTTCTAGATTCTTTGAATTTTAATGCTAAATTCCAATAACTTAAAGTTTCCCTTTAGTTTTCTTTGGGTCTTTGGTTTTGTTTCCTATTCAATCTTCGGCTGGTTTTCTTTAGAATTCAGCGGCGGTTTGGACAAGGTTATTCGTTAGGTTATTGTCACGACAATTGACACATTAATTATAATATTTCGCATCGAACGGTTTAGTATTACGACGGTTGTGTCAGAATGTAACATATTTCTACACTCTTGATTGTGATGAATTATATACGTTATTTATAGGGTTTTAGGACTTTATAGTAAAGAATTTCAGAATACGCAAACGATAAAGAAAATCCTGGTGTTTTATTGATTGATTAAAAGGATACATTGAACCTCCTTTATATAGGAGATAAATTGGATAACAAACCTAATTCAAAATAAATATAATTAATAATAAAACTAAAAGATAAATATCACTTAAAATTTTATTTGAAATAAACTCTATCATATCTCTAATTTGAACATCATCTTTATCTTGTCTTTAACACCTCCCTCAAACGTTGTCGAGGTTGGAGACAACGCTTGCCGTTAATGAAGAGTTTGATACGACTTATTGACACCCACGGTTGTAGCTCCCGCTCTTGGCTTTCTTTTAGGCTCTCGCTTTCTTGGCTTTTGATCCGTGGCTTTTTTTGTCGAAAAGTCGGTTCAATATTCTCTCGACTGCAATTGTGATCTCTTGTTCGCAATGTTGACGGAGAGAATCTGTCTAACAAAGTTTAGATAAAGAATATATGACAAAAAAAAAAAGATTGATGCATATGTAATTTATTGCCATAAAACACCAAAAATAAAAAGAACTGGACGAAAAAATAAAAATAAATGTTGGGATTAAAGTTGTTGCATGGTGAAGGGTTGGCGATTTCCAAAGTGTTTAGTGGACAGATAGCAATTCATGGTTGATATGTATTTGCATGGTGATTTTGGATTCGTTGGACTGGTGCTGATTAGGAGATAAGAAGAGTTGGATGGTTTATATATGAGAAGCGGAAGAGGAACGGGCGAGGGCACCCGTTAAGGTGTTAGATCCCTCGCCCCGGCTCCGATACCATAAAGAATTTCGAAATACGCAAACGATAAAGAAAATCTGGTGTTTTATTGATTGATTAAAAGGATACATTGAACCTCCTTTATATAGGAGATAAATTGGATAACAAACCTAATTCAAAATAAATATAATTAATAATAAAACTAAAAGATAAATATCACTTAAAAATTTATTTGAAATAAACTCTATCATATCTCTAATTTGAACATCATCTTTATCTTGTGCTTTAACATATAGGTGGTATCAAATCCGAGTACCATATAAAATGTAAGTGTTAAACCATGAGAGGTGATGGCGGCATCTCTATAATCCTCTAGTAAATACCTAACATGGCTTAAGTAGAGCTAAACTCGAGTTCTTGCGGTTTATATGTAGTATCAGAGTAGACTACAATATATAATTAATTATCACACCATGAAAGACGATGTTGTTTACGTCTAAAATGTTAGAGATATTGAGGTTTGGAAAACAACAACAATGTTAAAACCGCAAGAAAACTAAAAACGCAGAAAATGATTGCTTGATATGAACGTAGAATCATGTAAACACTTTCCTACAAAAGTTATTTGCCCTTCGAATGCCTAGGGTGACACAAATACTTTTGTGAGATAAGACTACGTTTTCCCTTCAAATTTAGGCACAAAAGATGAAGATTACTCTTGGAGATAGTTTAAGGTGTTTTTACTTCCAAAGATGAATGTGTTTATCTTTGCTATATGTTTAAAGCACTCAAAAGGATCTTATATATTGATGGAAAAACCGACATCTTATGTATGCAACCTTTGGAAATAAGTTATATACATAAACAGTTGAAAAGGACTGAAAAGACACACCATTTCAGAATTTCGGACCGCATCCGTACCCGTACGGATGAAGTTATCATCCGGACGGATATATCACAGTATCAAAGTTTTCACCGTTTCAGCCTTTCATCCGTACGGATAGATTCTTATTCAAACGGATAACTATCTCGTTTCTCCAAATTCGAATTTTGGTCCTTTAAGTGGATTTTCGATCCTTTAAGTGATTTTCCCGAACTATACTTGAGCATTTAAATCCGTAAACTCGTAGATACTTATATGAGTGTACACTCCGTACCTCCAAACTCATATTATAGCATTCCGAGTTCACCCATCTTTATACCAAACCCCGATTACATAAATGAACATGGTAACACTTAAATTACCAACATAAAATTGTCTGACAAGTTTTTGACAATGACGCAAATTTCTCAAAGGGGAGAATATAGGATTCCAAATTAAAAAAACTTGAAGAAAGATTATATACGTATAGATAAGTGTAAAAGTATATGCATAAAAAATACTCCCTCCGTCCCGTATTACAAGTTATTTTGGACTTTTCACACAGATTAAGAAAAATCATAAATGAATTACTTTTTAATATTTCAAGGCAAAATATTATATTGTTTTTTGGGAGGGGCTTATAATATTGCATTATTTTGTGTGAAAGTGAAAACAATGCATTAATCTTGTATTGAAATGTAATAATGACTTATATTTTGGGACACAACAAAAAAGTTAAAATGACTTATATTGCGGGACGGAGGGAGTACTAAAATTACATGCACTATCATTGTTTAATTTGCATTTACCTGCCGTGCTAGTTAGTTGTTACTTAGTCATTGCTAACGCAATACTTTTTCTTTTAAATGCAGTAAACCACATATTCTAATAAATGATTCTTCACAATTAATTTATTAATTGTAAAAAGTAAATGATTAATGTACATCTATGTCAGATTAAATTGTCCCACACGTAAAGTTTATATGTTAATGGAAGAAAACATTACAAACACTAGCTTCACATTTTTATTTTTATTTTTATTTTTTGACTTTTAAATTATATGAAGTTATTAAAGGAAGTAAGCTTGTCTTTGTTTTGGTTGGAGTTTTGTTTGGAGTTTTTTTATATCACTTCACCAATAATTTCTTTTTATTCTCTTATAAATTATTTCTTCAACTACAAATAAAAAAGTATTAAATCATCTCTCACCATTTCACTTTATCTATTTTATTACCCTTTTTACCATTATTTTATTCATTATACTATTTTATTTCAATTTCTCTCACTAATCATTTATTTATAAACACAAATTTCAAAAAAAATATTTTAACTTTCTAATCATTACTTCAATCATTTTTATTATATTTTAATATCCACTAGTATATAAAAAGAACTCCAAACAAAATTCTAACCCAAAACAAACGGAGCTTAAATGTCTTTGAGGGATAACATATATTCTCAATATTTGAGAAGAAGAAAATGTCATTTTATTTAGGCAATATAAGAATAAGTATATTACTCAATATGTTCATATTTTATTGAAACTAGAATTGAAATCATACGTATTAAAGGTGTCGACTCTGCCGGCACGACCCGAGCTGAGCTTCGGATTAATCATACGAAAAATATGTCATTTTATTTGAGGAAAAAAGGAGTTATTTAATATTTTGACTTTAACAAATAAATATAATTCTTAGATACAACAAATGCATTTTTTTGTTCTTAACCTCTCAAATAGTAATTGATGAGGTTCAGAATTAGCCATGTGAACTTTAAAACTGTAAAATGACATTAGATAATATAAATCATTTTAAAACTGTATTTCAGATAAACACTTGCAGTAGATTATATAAATCCTTTTAAAATTGTAGATATTTCATCATTCATGTTTTGGAAAACTAACAATGCATCATATACTCTAATTTTTTAGAGTAAACTACCGATTCTGTAAAATTTTCTCATATTAACTCATTATGTAAAATAGAGAATCTGATGTATTTCATCTTAGATAGAGATTCTGTAAACTAGAAAAATGTGTATTTAAAACGGTAAAATAGAGTATTCTTTTAGAACATCTGATGTGAGTGTTCTTATATGGGTATTAGAAATTTCACACACTTAAAGAAATCTCATATTCGAGGCAAAATAATCTTGTATTGTTTTCTGGAAGTGACTTATAATATAACATTGTTTTTTTGTTAGAAACTATAATATAACATTGTTTAATGTGAAAGTGTAAACAATAAATTTAATATTGTATTGAGATGTGAGAATATCTTATAATATAAGAAAAATCTAAAAAAAACAAAATGCTATACATTACAGGGAGGAGGGAGAACTGGTTTATTTTATTTTATTTTATTTTGTTTTGTTTTTAGGGTAGGACTTAGGAGTACTAGTTCAAGTCTTAGGCGACCTATTAATGATAAAGAGTTACTACTTCCGTCTTAAAATGTAAGTTCGTTAGGCTTTTTAAATTTATCTGATAATATAAATTCATTTAGAATATTAATGTAGTATTTATTAATTTTTTCTCTTTTTACCCCTCATTGTTATATACTCACCCATTTTTTATTACTATGCATTAATAACAGTCAAAGATCATTCAGTCTTTTCCCATCAAAATTAATGACGCATAACTCATTTAACCAACCTTTTTAATTTGTGTGAAAAAGTCCAAACGGACTTATATTGGGTATCTTTAAAGGCACCACATATTTTCTACCGTAGGCACACAACTAGTTATAAAATTGTCGTTTACTTCAGGCACCACATATTAAGTTTTTAAATGATGAATCTACTAATGACACCACGTCTATTAAAATCCAAATATTTACTACATCCAGGTTATTTTCACTATATCCAAATCTTTTTTTTATCACAACAACATCCTACCAACTATAAGCAATTATTACAACCACCATCTTTTCCACCATTTAACCACCAAAATCACCGTTTCCACCATCTCTTACCATAAAGAAATTCATCATTCTCTCTCAATCAGTCAATAAATCCACCATCAAACTCCAAAACCACCGTGCAAACAATGATAAAATTCGATTCGCGTATTGATTTTTTTTTTTTTTGACAGAGCTCTTGGAGGTGAATATTTGAGTAGTTGATATAATATCCAATCTATCTGCTCTTTTTTTTTTTTTAATAACTGAATCTTTCTCAGAGATTCTTTCCTGTATTTTGCTTTCTTTTATTCAAAATCTTTCAGGCTAGGTGTAATAGGGCGGTGGAGCTAGGTGATTGATGGTTGTGGGGCTAGGCGATGGTGGAGGAAGATGGGTACATGGGTGACTGGGCTAGGTGGGTGGGGTGTACTTGAGAGGTGGCATGGCTAGTGTGGGGTGGGAGGTGCCGGAAGGAAATTAGGTATATATATATGTATGTAATTAATTTGTTGGAGTGGAAAATATTGACACATGTGGTGCCATGAGTAGCAATGACAAAATTGTTATTAGAGTGTGGTGTATTGAGTATATGTAAAAATTAGTGTGGTGTCTAAAGTAAAACAACAAATGAAAGTGTGGTGTCCCTTAATTTGGGTGTCCAAGTATAATAAGTGTGGTGCCTTTAAAGGCTCCCCTTATATTTTGGGACGGAGGTAGTATTGTGCAACCTTCACCTCGCACCTACACAACTCTATTGTGTGGAAGTAGTCGACAGACCCTTCCGTCCTAAAATTTATTATATACTCACCCACTTTTTATTACTATACATTAATAACAGTCAAAGATCATTCAGACTTTTCCCATCAAAATTAATGACGCATAACTCATTTAACCAACCTTTTTAATTTGTGCGAAAAAGTCCAAACGGACTTATATTTTTGGGACGGAGGTAGTATTGTGCAACCTTCACCTCACACCTACACAACTCTATTGTGTGAAAGTAGTCGACAGGCCCTTCGAACCGGAAAAATAGTAGGTATTTCATTAAGATAAAAAGTATACATCTGCTGAAAAGAAATACTTCGAAAAAATATTTACGTATCTTGAGATATTTTTCCAGATCTGTCATTGCTTACTCACTCAAAGAAATTTGATGTGTTGTTGTTTCTTAATCTATTGACTTTTTGGCATATTATGTGTGTCCACATTCGTTGTATATGGTTTTCCATCTCTCACCTTAAAATCATCGGGACGAAATTAAATGTTAATTTGAGTCGAAGTACGTCTTAGATATATAGCTCAGTTGTTAAAGAATATAAATGTAATAATGATAGAGCTCTAGGGTGGGTTTCGACTCTTACGTGGGACGATCTCTTCTGACAAACAAGATGTATAAACGGTCTACATATACTAAACTACTACTAAAACTCATCGCCCAATCTATATTATTCACGTAATTATGAGGACATAACATTAAAAATCCGGTCTATGTTTGTTGAACTATTAAAACATATCTCTCGATTTATATCATTTACGTAACTCTTTGGGCGGAAGGTTAAAAGTCTTTGGTTGGCACCAACTTTCATTTCTAATTTTTAATTTGAGATGAAGTACCTGTCAATCACACGTGAAATAAGAATAATTGCTATGGTGTTGTGTCGGCTCAATGGATATATAGGAAAAGACAAATAAGAAATGCCACCCTTCTTTCTTTTTTTCTTTTTTTTTGGAGTTTTTTTTTTTTCTTTAGAGTTTCATTTCTGCGATCTACATTATTATTTCAACGAAAAATGATACGTTTATACAAATTCGTTTACGAATAAATTCGGATTCGTATTCATTTACGAATAAACTCGGATTCAGCTTGAATCAACTACCTTTAAAGAAAACTTTATAAAAGATAAAATATGTATGCACACCCTTCTCGTGAGAGAGCTTTCTTTTTTATTATTACTAAATAAAAAGTGATTTTACCTTCTAGAGCCATTATACTGTAATTTACTTTGTTCAATTTGGCCTTAAATAGAAACTTTAAATAGAAACTTTGTCCGTGATTGGTGTGAAAAAGTCCCCAAAAGTAGTTATTCTTTACCAATAAAAGTAATACTTTAAATTTGGTTAATTACCACCAAGGACTATTAAAACATGGTTGAGATATGACATGGAAAGTAGAGATGTTAACTAGCCGAATCGAATTGAGCATTTGTTGTTCAACGTAGTGTTTGTGTAGGTCACGTTCATGTACGTTTAAATACATTATGATCAAGTTCGTTTCGTTTAGGCCACAAGATTGTTCGTGAACATTTGTTTCATAAACGAGCGAAAAATTAAGCGCCAGCTCGACACGTTTAAAAGACAAATTGTTTACGCTAATGTTTAAATTCGGCTCGTTAAACATATTTTTGCCTTCCAACATCAGAATGCGTTCCTCACTGATCAGATATATAGGATACCCTTTCTCATTATATTTGTTACGAAAGTAGTTCATATTGCACAACATTATTGGATAAGTGAGACAGTGAGCAAAAACATAGTTGTATTCTGTCTTTTTATACAAATAACACATATCCGATCCAGTACGACTAGCATTGTTAACGAGCCGAGTCAAATCAAGTATCTGTTGCTAGCTCGTTTAACCCACAAGCTTGTTTGTGGTCGTTCGTTTAATAAATAAACAAAAAAATATGTGTGCGTTTGACTCGTTTAAAAGAAAAACTGATTGAGGTCATGTTCAAGCTCAGCTCGTTGAGCATATTTTTGCCTACCAATCGTCCCGCTCAAATCGTTTAAAAGACAGTTGTTTGAGCTCATGTTCAAGTTCAACTCGTTAAGTAAATTTTTGCCTTCCAACTTGAATTTGGCTAGAGTTCAACTCATTAAGGTAAAGTTATCTAGTGTAAATGCATGAATAAGATAATATATAACAACACCACAAACTTTATTAGAATTAGATGAATAGACGAACAAATTCACGAACACTAACGAGCTCAAGACAAGTTTGCTCAAAATAAGATATCATGACTGTGTTGAACGAACAAATTCACGAACACTAACGAGCTCAAGACAAGTTTGCTGACGAATAATTCTGGATACAACAAATATCTATCATCCCTCTTTCATGTCTACCTCAAGAAGACACGTGTTTTTGGTATAAAAAAATAGAGTAATGATAGAGACACAACAAAAATTACACAACGGATGCCACAACATGATCTCTCACCCTTGATTTTGATAGTGTAATTTTTATTGTGCCTCTATCATTACTCAAAAAAATATTGAATTCTTTTATTGTCCACTAGTTCAAAGATATTCATGATCTTATCCTCAAAAGGGCAAAATATTAAGTATTTATACTACTACTTACTACACTGAACAACGTTGTTCAAGAAAGCTTAACACACGTTGTAAGAGCAATTGTTGATGTCAAGGTTTTTATAAAATGATGATTTTCTTTTCTTTTTTAGGAAATATGAATACTTACAAAGTACTCAGTGCCCTTTGAATTTTATGAGGACCATTCATGCATTTCAAGAGCCATGGTCTGGTCAAAACACAAAAAATTTAATAATTTTATTGTTTTGTTTGGTCAAATTAGTGGAGGGTCATCTTGGATGGAAACGTGCAATGGAATAGTTATAGTTGGTCACCATGCTGTGATTAAAAAATTTATTAGAAAAAAGGAAACTATAAGGTTTTTTCCTACTTAATACTACCACTTGCTACTTGCTAGTTCAGCATATATTAGACTGATTTTAGCTATGGTTTTGATTATTGTGTGGTGGGTAATGGATTCACCACAAAAGGTAGGATGGGGATATTGGGCAGATGTTCCTCACCATTCCGTCGGGTCGGGATGAAAGGATCATGTTGATGAGAGATATCGCAATTTACACCAAGGATAGGACTGATGTAAAAGTAAGTTGGTATATTTAGTAGCGGTTGGCGCACAGGATGGCAGGTATTGTGGGTGTGAGGTGGTAGGGGTCGATGTGTGTGTGAAGGTGTAAAGAACAATTGTAATAGGTCAAAAATAGACTCCTTTAATAACTAAATCAACAATTTTAGATTGACCTTTTCTTATGGACAGAGTAATAGCTATCAATGGGACTTTAAAAACATAGATGACATCTAGATGGGCATTCAGATTTAGATGTCATTTGTAGACTCCATCTATCTAAAAACAATCAATATGGCCATTACAGGCTTTACAGTTGCTCTAAGTAGGGATTAATGTGGGTGAAGGACAGCACAGCTATTGGTAGGTTGAAAGTCAATTCTTAGGTATAAAATCGACTTTATTTTTTAAAATGATAAAATCGGCTTTTAAAATGTCGATTCTCACTAGTGTGTTGTATTTCGATTTTACAATTATCACCAATGCCCCCCACCCCACCCCAATGTAGGCCGGAATAGAGAAGGCCATCATTTTCCTTTGGGCGGTTGTTGCAAACACCACACCCAATCCACTTTTGACACACCACAATGACATTCGACCTCTAGAGAATCAAATGTAAGGTCAACATTCGACTGTCCAGAAGTTGAATGTTCACCTTCAACCTCTTTAAAGCCGAACCTAAGCCAAAAGTGTGGCATCACGGTAGGGTCATATGTGGTGCCTGTAACAAAGTCCTTCAGCAGCTACTAAATAAAAACACAAATGAGAAAGACAGAACCAACTTCCCTAGAGAACAAAAGGGAATCTAAGTGAATTCTCACAAAATAGATTTATTAAAACAAAATTCGTCGCATTTTTCTCTAAGCCTCTATTAACTACACATATATAACATATAACATATAACATATAACATATAACATATAACACCCCTTATGTACATACAGGAAGGAACCTCATTTATATATAAAGTCGAGAAATTACTGTGTAACAACACGGTTTGGCAAGCAGGCAAGGCAACTGCTATTAACGCCTACACTTTTGATTATTACTTTTACCTGTTTGCAACAAACAGATTACATCTGCAAAAGGTTATTCACTGTAACTGTAGCAGAGTTCGTTCTTTGCAAATCCTGCATTTATTAAATACCAGTTTTAATCAAAACAGTCGGAAACAAATCTAAAACTGAACTGCTGGTCAATTTAGATGATATGGATAAACATAATAAAAAATTAAGAGTGTCGTTCGTACAGAAAGACAAAACATGCTTTTTATACACGTCACTCATCCAATAGATTGATGCAATAATGACTCTTCATGCAAGAATTTCTCCTAAAAAGCTAGGTTGCACGGATACGGACACGGACACGTATTGATATGCAAGTGCATGATTTAAAAAAAATATAGGATACGGATGAAGAGGACATGTGCATAAATATTAAAAGTATAAGGACTTAATTGTACATAATAAGCAATAAGGGAGCTTCATACAAGAATTTCTTCTAAAAAGCTAAGTGGCTACAGACACGTGAGCATGGATATATGGGTATGGGGTTTTTAAAAAATATAGGATGGAGGTACGAATGACATGCATAAATATTAGAAAATAAGGACTAAATTGTAAACAATAAAACTAATAGGACCAAATGGTATTTATTAGAATACATAAAACATGAAAACTTTTAGTGGTTCCATTCATTTTGGTAGCTTTTCATCATCTTGGACAACTAATCATTCATTATCTGGCGTTTTTTTAAACTCACTTTTCAACATGGTTCTTCACTTCAATTCACGTATCCGAGTTATGAATATGCATATCCCAATCTCGTATCCAACTTTTGGAAATTACAAATTCAACCTAGATGTGTATCCTTATATATCCGGTGCATATCTGTGTCACACACACTAATTCACTAAACACAGATACGCTACTGGACAAAGTTATCCGTACATCATAGCTTAAACATGTGTATCCTTAAGTAACCGGTGCATATATATGTTAGACACGCTAAACACAATTACGCTACTAGACAGAACTATCCGTACATCATAGCAAAAACGACATAGGTATCCTTAAGTGTCCAGTGTGTATCAGTGTCAGACACACTACACACAGATACGCTACTACCAGAAGTATCCGTGCATCATAGCTTAAACGACATCGGTATCCTTAAGTATGCGGTGCGTACGCTACACACAGATATGATACTAACAGAAGTATATGTGCATCATATAGCTAAAACGGCATGATGATTCAAAAAGACAAGGCATTTGCTGAGTGAGTACCTGAAGTATGAGTTCATCAGGAATGTGAGGCAGCACTTCTCGTACAGTTTCAGCCATGACTAGTAAATTTGCCATGTCAGTCCCAACTCTTGAAGTTGTCCTCAACGTCAAACCACCACCGCCATTTCCAGGTTGACCGACAGTACCAGGCGCTACGGGTGACCTTGACGGGCCAGCCTGATTGGCATTTACAGGCCAAAGGTTCCATGAAGTGTCATCCAATGCAGTTTGTGCATAAGTTTCTCCAACAGCTGCTAGATGTCTCATCATCATCTGGACTCTTCCAAGCCCAACTGATCTTACACCATTTGACGGCCCAGCTCCATCTAAGCCCATCCAGGTTGAATCTATTCCTGTGCCCCTGAAAAGCAAAAAAGGGTTATACAGCTGTGCTAGGCGTTTCGACCAACATGCAAAGGGACCAAAGACATTTTTGGTCCTTTTTGTTTCATGATTTTTTCACTTCTATCATCTCAGCACTTTTACCCCTCATCTAGGCATTTTCTACATTTTCAGTCTAAAGTGCAACATGTCTAAATTCTAGCATTGCATGTGTGACATGCTCCAGCCAATAAAGTATATCAATTATATACTTAAACTACAGGATACAAATATTCAGAACAGATTGCAAAAGTCAGCAGAATACAAAGCTTTTGAAAATGGAGCATCTATAGGTCATATATATTAACTAATGGCGCTTATATACGTGAAAATAGAAAGCCTCAGTGAAGAAACCAGACCTCCAATCAGCGGTGTCACGGGGATTCTGCGTCTGGTTAGGGAATACCCCGGTAGACAATGTATGACCCGGTAGATTTGGACGATTAAGTCCAATACTAAGCTGACGCGCCAGCTGCTCATCTTCAGAAACTTCTGGAGGACGGGGGTTTACGCCATTTTGCTGTCTGCTGGTGAAAAAAGGTTTCCGACAAGTTGGGCATGAATAATTTTCATTCAAACCTTGGTCCAACCTAGCATTATAAAGCCTTTGTGAATATCATACAAGTTAAGGATAAAGACACTTTTGTTCCCTTTTGGTTCATGATTTTGGAATTTTTTATCCTCAATGTTTCATCTCGACACTTTTACCCCTCGTATATGCATTTGTTTTTTCACATTTTCGGTTCAAAATGCCACGTGACAAACAAGGTACGCCAACCAATAAAAGTTCAACATGTGGCAAAATGGACAGAAAAGATTATGAAAAATACATCGATGAGAGCTAAAATACAAAGATGAAACATGAGGGATAAAAGTGCAAAAATCGTGAAACAAAAGGGACCGAAAGTGTCTTTATCCTACAAGTTACAGCTTTAACAAGTCGAAAACTTCTGCAGCAGCAACGGAAAATTTACCAAGATCTCAAGCAAGGTAGATGGTATAGATGATTGCATGATAACTTCTTTGCCTTAGCCATAGGCTCCTGTTGACATATAACATGCTTAGATAGCCAAAGAAGGATATCCTCAAGTTCCGTATGCACTATTTGTCCTAACCCTGTAGAGGGGGGTGGGGGGGGGGGGGGGGGGGGGGGGGTAGAAGACAGAACGGATTACCCTACAAATGGCACATTCATCATCAAATGCCTTAAGCTCATCCGTTGTGGCATCGGGCAGCGCATCATGAAGGGTTCCCAGCGCAATCCTCAATTTGATGAAACTCCTTACACGCTTAATGATAGCACTTAACAGCGCCTAAGAACAATCAAATCAAGAAATGAATTAACAAAAAAAATTATTTAAGAGAATATCTGATATATAACAGCACATAAGATCTCGTACAGATATTAAACTTGAACTTCAACCGGGATAGTTAGTAGTATATTTACACGTATATTCAGGAAGAGAAGTGCGTCAACAAGATGGAAAGCCTTCCCATGAAGCCACCAAATATGCAAATAATGAGCAAGTGCCATGATAAATGTCATCATGTCCAGGAAAAAGCCCAAATTACGAATTATCGCTCCTTTGATTTCCCACAAAGAACCTGCAGCAAGGAAATTTCATGAAAAAAAGGATGATGAAAACAAGATGAAGAACATGGTAGAACTAAAATAATCTACCTTAAACCATAATTAAGAGCTAAACAAACCACTATCGTCCTACAAAACATATCCCCGATCAACAGCATACAAAAAACAACACCCGAGGCACAAATATATAATGTCCTCTAGCCAAGGAGGTGAAAAGAAAGAAGCTGTAAAGCAAAAGGTGGAAAGTGTGGAGGAAAGTAGTTAATAGAGAACTAAATAAATAACTTGGACACGACTCTACAATACCAAAGTTGGCTAAAACCCCCTAAAATATTCACTTAACTTCTAGGCTGCATGGGTAAAGATGTGGGTAAGGGATTTTTGAAAAATAGAAGACACATTTATATATTAAAAGTATAGGGACCAAATTGTACATAATAAAGATATAAGGGTGAAATTATGGATAATAAAAATCATACATTAAAGCAATTTTATAGGTTTTTCTTCATCTAGGGTAGCATTTCATTAATTTCATGGTGGTTTGTCTTCAATTTCCAGCTAGGTTCTTCATTTTACATATTCGAGTTATGGGTGTGCATATTTGGATCATGTATCCGACTTAAAAAAAATGCAAATTAGTCCCAAGCATGTATCCTAAGTATCCGGGGTGTATACGTGTCAGATCGGGGACACGGCGACACGCTACCAAGCAAAAGTATCGTGCATCATAGAGTTATCCGACTCTGATGGCTTTTCCAGACTCCAGAGGAAATCTATCTAGAAGCAGTAATAAGGCTAGAATAAAAAATCACATTTCACAGACAACTGCTCATAATAACACTGCGGTTTGAACTTCCGCATTTAAATGGGGCACCTGTAGCCGACAAATCGACAAGCTTGGATATCCTCCAACTCATACCATCTCCTGCAGAGTGATGAAGCCATACATCAAGCAGCTGAAAACCATGAACCACAATGGCCTACACAGACGAATTATAGAGCCGTAAATAGATAGATAGAAAGATAGATAGATAGATAGATAGAAAGATAGATACAAATCCAAGCAACTCGGAATGATATAGCAAGAAGTTCATTTAAGCTACCTGCAGCGTCTCAAAAGCAATACTAAGAGGCTCAAAGAATAGCAACAGACAAATAGGTGAGCTCATTGTGCTGTATATCCGTAGACATAGCCTCAACCTGAAAGAAGGCATAAAAGTTCATCAAGGATTTCTGATATGATTATGTGCTGCATCATAATATACATGGAAATCACCGATCGACAATGACACAGAGCAAACATATCATACCAATGGCATATAATGGACAAATAAGGTTAAAACAGCACTCAACACTGATACAATACCTCCATGTCATGCATCTGATCTATGAAAGCCTGATGGACCATTTGCAGAAATAAGACACTTATACTTTGAGAATAATATGTAATTTATTTATAATAATACGTGCCCTCACGAAGAAAGACATATAATGGGATGCAGTAAAATTTTAAATAAATAAGTACTAAGGAGAATGCAAACAGATGAGAAAATCAAGCAACTGATATAAAGTTGTGCATTTCATAACCATTAAGAAACCAGTTATCCAATTCTTAAGTCATTAAAGTCATGACAGAACTACATAACAGCCCTCACGAAGTTTCCAGTGAAAGACAGTTATATGAATTGGATGTAAAAACCTCGGCCACTTGCACGGGTCTACTTGTTACGTTTAGGTGTAACTTGAATCTAGTGCCAGATCCAGATTTCCAAAAGGTAGACACATCATTACTGTTATATCATATAGCATCACAATCTGTCCTTATAGTCAAAAGGTTTACTTCAAGAAAATAGAAACCTCCAGAGTGCTCACATATTCATGGTTTTTTATTAAACAAGGCAAGCAGCCACAAAACATGCAAAGATAGATAAACATAAAGCAGAGAATAAAGGCCACACAAGCAGTAGAGAAAGTACCAGAGAATATCGACAGAGAAAACCAGCAATAGTGCGGAAAATACACGAAAGTACGCCCAAGGGGTCACTGAAGGAGAGGCATTCAAGCGCTCTAGTCGCTCCCTAGCTAAAGCTTGAAACATCTGAGAAATATGCAAGTTAGAGATGCGCCATCCAATAGGTGATCAGTAGAAATTTGCTTTGAGAAACAGACGGTTTATGTTACCTTAAAAGTACAAAGGACCACTAACCACACAGACCATAGACCAGCTTGAAATACAGTCGGAGGCACTACGAGGGGAAGAAAAGTTCCCTGACAAAGATAGCAACACCATAAAAGCTGTTCAGACACTAGTTTAGAAGTCAGAGCTGTCAATCGAGTAATAAGAACGATGCATGCCAAGAGGTCAATGACAATGGAGCATGATTCACCATCTCACTTTCCAGCATAAAGCTATTTATTTTGCCTAAAGCTATCTTGATCATTTCAAAAGAACATAGCATGCCAATTACCTAAGCATAGCATCTTAAGATCTTCACGGCTAGAGTTTTGTTGTCGCCTTCAGACTTTTTTAGGTAACATATTTAGGTCAAACCATTAAAAACTATCGTTTAGTACTATTCTGCTTTTAATAAGTGCATTATCATATTATTCATGAAAGGGGCATATTCCTAGCTCCCCTGTAGTAGCTTATGAGAGCGTTGCAGACAAATTCAACAGTTCGAGAGTAAAGATAGTTGTCATTAAAAGGTGATGAGAGCGGGCGCACAATTAAGAGAGATTCCGAGAAGAGTTGCTTAAACATTAATGAAAGGGCAAGAAAATAACCATTATCATGCAGAAATAATACGCATGGATGGAAGGGTTCTGTGAGTGCGTGTATGTGTTTTTTTTTTTTTTTTTTTCTTGTGTGTGTGCATGGAAGGGGGGATTGTTGGGGAAAACAGAAGCAACAGAGGAAATATATATATATATATATATATATATATATATAAACTAGTAAGTCAATTTACCTTGTAGACAACATAATTAATAAGGCGTTCAGCTAACTTCCAAACTTCAGAGGAGTACAGCTCCGAGAAGAATATTACCTGTAGCGAAAGGAGAGAGATATCCCAAAAAAGTAAATGCCCATCCACAATACTTTTTAAATCAACCTAACGGAACATAAGCTACTGCAATTAAATCTGCCAAAAATGATCCTGAAAGCAAACAGCCGCACCTTAACCAGGTCTTCGATTTACCTTTCAAGATATTCTTTAAATTGTGTGACACTATATGATTGCTAAAAAACTACTCCCTCCGTTGCAATTTAACATAAGGAGGCGCATTAATGCTTTGACTTTGACAATGCAATGACTAAAAGATCCTTGATTATAATTAATGCACTCTTTCTTTTAAAGTATCTCCTATCAATAAATAAGGGTAGATTGGAAAAAAGAAAATAAATATTGTTTTAGAAATGAAACTACATCCAAGTAAAAAGGAACGAAAAAAATTTGCATCTGGCTCAATTAATAAGGAACAGTGGGGGTATCATTTACATGATTGACCAGTCAAACCCATACAGCAATATACCAGGTTAATCCCATTGCACTTTATGTAGCATGTAACAATGAAAGCATGACTAGATTTATTACGTATGCAACAATATCATTGGGGGCAACATAAATTTGCCACGTTTGGTTTTGACACCAGCACCAAAATAAAAATACTGATTTCGATTCAAGAAAATATCCTGAAGCATAAAACAAGCAAAAACCACACATGCAATCACTGGTACACGAACCATAGTCAGCCAGATTTCCCGGATAAGACAAAACAAGTTTTGAGCCATGTGTCAACCTTGTATGGGAGGAATGTATACGAAAGAAATACGTCATATGCAAAAACTGAAGATTACGATACAAAAACATGTGTTTCAACTTTCCAACCAATCAACTCAGAAAGTTATCTACATGCTTGTAATTGGAAATCGTACCGTAAGGGACAAAATTATAAAAAAAACAGATATTTAAACCATAGTCAGCCGAATTTCCCAGATAAGACAAAACAAGTTTTGAGCCATGCTACTTTATAGTTCGCCTCTAGTCTGCCTTGTATGGAAGGAATATATACAAAAGAAATACGTCATACGCAAAAACTGAAGATGACGATGAAAAAACGTGTGTTTCGATTTTCCAACCAATCAACTAGGAAAGTTATCTACATGCTTGTAACTGACAAAGAAATCGTACCTTAAGGGACAAAATTATAAACACAAATACGTTCAACACAAAAGCAGCAACCAAAGCTATGCTTGTATGTGAATTCCAAAGCAGCTCTAATGCTTGGCTCACATTCCCAGTGTTCAGTATACTATCACTAAGCAAGCCATCAGACTTTAGCCTCTCTAACGATATTGTTGTCCAACACTGGAGTCCAACAAAACTCAAGGCGGTGCAGGCCGCCGAAATCGTCAAGTTGCTCACACCCATGGGTAATAAATGTGAATTTTCTACAAAACATAAAGTCAAAGGTATTCAGTAGAATGACGTCAGGATAATCCCGCACAGACAGTATTTGAGCTAGCAAGTTGGTTAGTATGAGGATCCAAAAACATGAGACCCAATAGCATGACATTAAATGAGCTCAAAATATACAAATACATGAGAGCAGATTCAACACCTTTCTTCCAGAAAATGCTACAACTCAACTCAACTCAACTCACTGCCTTTTTTGTTGATAGTCTCCTTAATCTGTACATGAAAATAATCGTGTTTTGTGGATGCGAAAAAACTCTTGATATTCCTACAGCCCCAATTCTGCCTCAGTCAACTATACCATGACATAGGTTCTTCTTTTGTGCTAAAATTGCTCAATGAAAGAGCAATATCCTGCAACAACATATTACGAAGAAACGAGCATTTAAGTCAATCCTAAAGAGCAAAACTAGAGCTAAACGTAAAAAAAAAGCTAAAAATCCATCATGCTGATTTAGCTATACAAGAATCACAAAACAGTAATTATACAAAAACATTAAATACGAGCATAACAAAATTGAGAATCAACGAAATGCCAAAACCGCGGATCAAACAAACACCTACAGGAAGATCTTCAATCACAACTCACAAGTAAAGCCACAAAACTTATCCGGACAAAAAAAAAAACCCTAAAACTTGTCCAAAAAAAAGCTAAAAGCTATATAAAATACTCGCTACCGACAAATTTTATACGATAAATTCAAACACCAAAACATAATCGCTTAAATCGATCAAATCACATAACAAACGAGCGAAGGTCAAATGCACAACATTTAGCAAGAGGTAACAATTAGCTAACATTTTCCGTCATCGCAACAAAAACATAAAAAAAGTAAATACGAATTCAATAAGCTAACCTTTTCCGGCGATCTTAACAGGAGGAATCAAGGTTTCAGCTATGGATTCCGTGATCCTCGCCTCTCATTTCAGGTGAGAGACGGTGAGAAAAGGAAAGAGTAAAAGAAGAGAGATAGAAAGCGGTGAGGGGTCAGTTTTTTGCGGGAAAGCCAAGTGAAAAATGAGCTTCATTAAAATGCTCACTATATATATGCAGATGTAAAAAAAATTAAATATGCAAATTGTTATAGTAATAAATGATAAATTTCAATTCTTTTTTATAAATACTAGATTTGGCAAGCTCATCATGATGTCATTCTCCCTTCTTTGTTCTTATCATCTTTTTAATGCTTACTTGTCATATGTGTCATTCATATGTTGAAATTGACTTATATACATTTTGGGATCGTACATAGGCTATTCGGGTTTAACATGTGTTGGTTCAAATGAAAAGTTGTCATGCGTACGGTGGCACTAAACTTGTATGTATTCCGGGATTGTACATGGGCTAATCGGGTTTGGTATGTGTGTAGGTTCAAAGGGGGAATTAAGATGTCTTCTTTGATGCAATGCACATTGAAAAAGATATTGATTTTAACTTATGAGTTGGCGAGATAACTGTTGCGTCTTATAGAAATAGGAAATAGTGTGTACGACATTTGGCATTGACATCTTTATAGCTAATATTGTAGATAAAGCTAGAGAGTTAATAATAACTTGACGTATTGTTGATAATCCTTTGTCCGATCTTTAGTTCTTTGTTTTTTTGTGCAAAGTTAGACTTACTGTTGTACCTATCTTTCTAGCTTTGATTGTTTATATATATGATCTTCCCTTGGAAAAAATTATGTATGGTAAAAGATTGTAGAAACTTAAGGATATGGTGTGTATCATGAATCATGATTCCTTCGTTTGATGTATCTCAAGTGATTCTTCATGTGAGCGTTGTGTGTCATTTGATCAATCGCAACCATTGATTCATATGATAGGTATTTCATGATCCCTTTATGATGTTGTTTTTATGCCTGGGTGATGCTTCGCAATGTTGACACACGAATGCCTTGCGACGCCATTGCAATTTATAGGAAAATGATATATCCACTACACGTAGTGTGTAGTGGACAATCACTACACGCATCTTGTCCATTGATTAAAGTGTAATCCTTCAAATGAATGGATAAGAGGTGTGTAGTGATTGTCCACTACACACTATGTGTAGTAGATACATCACCACCCCAATTTATACGTGCGACGCTCAATGATATTCTATGATTCTCTATGGTTGGAATTTCACATGATGGAGTGTTTGAGAAACACCATAGGAGGAGATCCGGACTTGTATATCAGTTATTACAAGGTGTAATTTTGGTGTTTATATTGCCAACAATCAAGTGTCTTGCAAAATTGTTTTATATGCATTACTAGACACGATAAGGAAGGGCTATAAGATTTCAGTGCAATTTGGAGTTGTCTAGGTACCCCGTGTAAATATACAAAATCAGACTGAGCACTGATTGAAAATATATTTTTAATTGTTTAAATGTTTTTTGGTGGTACATTTATGTAAAAAGTTTATATTCGAAAAAAAACCACAAATATTCACCCCATATAGTAGTGTCGGATCATCGGATCCAACACTTACGAGGCAAGAAGATTTTCCATATATAATAGGACCAAACATAATCGTGTAAAATGTGTAAAATGATCTATACAATACAGGTTTTAACGTTGTTTTATTCGTTGAATGATAATACCTCGAAAACGTAATTAATTTTATGCGTGTGTTAAAAACACGATCTACCGCAACATCACACTTTAGGTTCAAGCTTGACTTTTCGAAGGTCGTTCATGGACATCAAACCTTTAAAAAATTGAAATATTGACCATACATCCGACTTTCTAGAAATCAAATGTCATTGTAATGCCTAAAAGGAATGTTTAGTGTGGTATATTTGATAATTCATTGATTTCTTTACGGAATCGAACCCTCACACTCACCTGAAATGAGAGAGTTATTTAAAATAAAATTAAAAAAAATGTAAAAGCAATCTTTGTACACTAAACTACTATGAGAACCTCCCGAATTATATTCATCCCGAAACTCTAAGCCGTTTGAGTCGGTGATCAACATTTTTTTTAACTCGTGGCTTTATATTGAGAGAAAGGTGACAACAACACGTTTTCATAGGATGGGTTGTATTTCCATACATTTGAAAGTTCACTTTTCTTACATAAATGAATTCTTTTTTTTTTTCTTACATAAATGAATTCTTCAAATGGAAAAATCTTTATGATTTTGCTATTTGTTGACATCTTGAACTTTTACTTTTTCAAATAATGACATTATGTGAACCTTTTTTTTTTTCTTTTTCTTTTTCCATTTTTCAAACAACCAATCAGAACACAAGTTGATGATATTTCGTTGAATGCATGTGTATCAAACATATGGAAACTTAAATAAAAAAAAAGGTTGAGCATCACTGCATCAACACAACCCCCCCTCCCATTGTTCTGTCACTAGAACCCTATGAATAATGCAAATTAAGAATTATGACTCGATGGTTCGGTGCGTAATTGCGTAAAGAGTTGTTTGTACATAGTAACGAATCCGTTAAGTTTTTTTATTAAAGTCACCGGAACAAAATAAATGAATAATACAAATTAATATTTATGACTCAATGGTTCAGTGAGTAAAAAGTTGTTTATACAAAGTAACGAATCCAGTAAGTTGATTTAGTAGAGTCATCGGAACAAAATTAATGATTCACCGGACGCAACAATAGTATTTTATTATTTTTTTTTACAACAAAACTAAATCGTATCAATAAAATTAAAAAATAAAAACTCAGATTCAGACTTACAATTGTATTGTCTTCATCGGTAGAGGTGCAATTTTAGGATCTAACTGTACATTTTTTAACCCATTTTTATAAGTTTTTGAATCATATATGGGAACATGAGTTGACTATGTAGCATTAAGTTTGATTAGTCCTAAATATTCCTTTGAGCTTAATTTATTTGTAATTAATAGTAAAGTAAAACAAATAATAGTATGAAATATGAAGTAGGTAGAGGATTCTCATTGGATAATGTCTACTGCACCGCCATTAGTTTGACTTTTAATACTTATTTCTATTCTTTAGACCTTAGCTAACAACTCTAGTTTCATTTTTTTTTTTTACTTTCGTTTTTGGTCAAAGAAACTTGGTCAATGTTATGTCATTATTAACAATATGTATATATACACATCTTACGTCATTGATCGATAAAGGTCCTAGTAACATTTCAAGAAGTCATGCCTAATGTGTCCTCTCCAGAGAGAGGCTATCATCATCTTTAATATTGTAACACTTAGCTTTATCTGATAGTTTGTTTTGATATTCTTAGACGGTGGAAAAATAAGGGATCGATTTGGATTTTTTTTTTTTTGTGAAGTTAGCCTAACATAAAGTGTATCAATTTGGACTACATAGTCCCGATCCACAATGAGACTGTGTAGTTGGTTTAGATTGATCGATATAGACTAACTCCATAGATGGAGAGAGCACACAAGAATTACATTATTGATTTTAACGGGAAATTCTTCCCTAGTTACTCAATTTATGGGAGTAGACACATGTGGATGAATCTGAACCACATAGTTTCAAATCAAATTCCAACTGCATGGTCCTGATTCATCCAAATGTGTTTACTCCACAAATGAAAGTAACTAGAGAAGAATTACCCGATATTAACTATGGTGTAATGGCACAAAGCACAATATACAACAATGGTTGCACAAATAACCTTAATAACCAAATGACAATATCATAATACACTAAACTGAAGCACACAACAGATACAACAATGGTTGCCCAAATAACCTTAATAACCCCAACAATTGTACTTGCAAAGCCTGTATTTAGTGTATTCAAGGCATGGACGTCAGAAAATTGGCGATCTTGGTAATACTCCAAATGAAAAAAATTATCCTATAAGCGTTGTAAGTATGTTGTACGAAGTGAAACGTATTATATGGCCATAATGCATTACACTTGATACAACGATAAAATCTCTCAACCCCGAATGGCCACATCAATCAACGGAGTTATAAAATCGGTTCAATAAACATTCTCAGTTGGTTCCACGATTTCTATCATCTAAGCTTTGATACTTTTTTAAAGGACACAGGTTGAATACTCAGTACAAGTCTCATCCTAATCTCGCTTCTCGACGTAGTACCTGAAACAAAACAGTTGCGAGAACCATGAAAACGACGTCTCCAAAAAGACATAGCACATTTTTGGATAACAAGAACGGAATGGAATGAAATTGTTTCATTTGAAAGGGACTAACAATATTTTATTCCTTCACTCGACACATGATAGAATGGAATGACAAGATACTGTTCTTTTGCTTGGCACGGCGATGAAATGAAATGGACAACATACCACATGAGATGATGGGTAGCACTGTGGGGTGATGACTGATGATGACATGTGGTGGGTGTGGCAGGTGGCAGGTGGCAGGTGGCAGGTGGCAGGTGGTGGTGGATGGTGGCTCATGGTGGAAGTCGATGTGGGTGGTGATGGGGTGGGTCGTGACGGATAAAGGTAGTAGTAGTGTGAGTGTTGATGACAGGTGGGGACTAGCAGGGTAGGTGGTGACAGGTGGGGACTAGCAGGGTAATGTTACACCATGCTACATGTGTTTGATGGTAATACCCCATCACGTAAATGGCTCTTTAACTTTGATACATCGTTCGAGAAATTTACCTCTTCGGCAAACTTTATCAAAATGGTTGTTCGAGGTCGCTGCTGACCATCAACAGGAACAAAGTGAGCGGTCACTATAGCAGGAAATCCGGCGTTATCCAAGACTCCCTTAGAAAGAAAGAAACAACAGGTAAGATCCAAGTCTGTACTATTAAAAGAAGATTAACCTAAAAAACAAAAAAGGACATACATACCCTAACAATCCCAGCAACAAAAGCTCCACAATTAAAAGTACCCATATCTTTCGGGATCGATATAAACCTACAAACATGAATACATACCCATTTTTGGATGGTCAATAGGAGCAGAGTTAATACAGGTGAGATCCTAAAATGACAGATAATAACAAGAAAATGAAACCTGTTGACGAGAAGTTCTTTCTCACTGATCATGTACTCATCTTCGTGTTCAGTGCCTTTCTCGAGTGAGTCGGCTACCTGAATTATTTCATGGTGTTGATCAGATTATGATGCATGCCAACCGCCGCCATGTAAAAGTTACCAGCAAGAAGTAGCAACACATAAAATAGCATGTACGACGCAGTCTTTGTACGAGCAAGAGAGCTAGTTTTATAATCTGCTAACACCTAGTTCCTTGACAAGTTGGGCATTTCGCAGATATTGGGACCATTTAAAAATTGTTTGACCCTACACAGGAGGCATGTTCGATCGTTTAGATTATAAACTAGGCAAGTTATTTAGACATTAATGGATTTCAACACACCCTTTCACGTGTCGACCTAACACAAAGAGTCTAGCCAACAAATAGCACAAAGGCATATAAAAGAATATGCCAACATTAGGCACACAAAGCTAAGTAAAGAGACTCAACACGTGGACAATACAAATACTATGTCCGAAATAAGCAATATATGTAAACGCAAAACCCAGCTTATATAGAGGAAAACAGATACCAGTGCTAACCTTTCCGAACAACACCTTCCACACGGTGCTGTGTACAAAAGATAAAATACCAAGTAGTTTCGTCTCCCTCCTGTTTCCCTGTAAATCAATTAACGAAAATTATCCCTTGGACAAGAGGGAAAATAAATTTTGATATGGATTAAGAAATCTAAACATATTTAAAAAAAAGCAAAATTAATCGTTTTAATTTCAAAGTCATTTTCATTCCAAGCCAGTTATCCCTATAAACCGAGTATTATCTATCGATTAAAAAGTCAATAGGAGAAAATGTACGCATACAAGATCCATCATTTTACTCAACAACAATGATAGGGGGGGGGTGAGGAAGGGGTAGTAGAAGTTGGTCCCTGCCAAAGATTTCTTGTATATTAAGTTTAATAATATGCCCTTAAATGTTGCTTTACAGAAATCAAGTATAAGAATATCAACGACCTCAAATACCGAAAAGACAGCTTTTATAAAGTATCCAAGTAATTATTCTTTACATTCTTAATCCGAAATCCCACATGCCGTACTCCATAGACTGATATTTTATTGAATATATAATGAAGCTTAAGCATCCAAAGAAGCTTCAGACAAAACAAAATTTATGCAAATGTTAAGCACACGCACTTATATAAGATCTATTTGCACTTGATGAAAACCTCAACGATTAACTTCCAACTGATTCTATGGACAAGAAGATCACCAGGAAGTTAGTTCATACCTTTTCTCGGTGGCAAAGAAGTTCCAAAACCCGTGTGCCCACTGCATAACCAGCATCTTCCAACCTGTCCAATACCCATAATTTACATAGATTCAAAAGCCAAAACCTATCCTCCAGGGAAATTTTTCTGACCGCAAACACATATCTATCATCTTACACCAAGAGAAATAAACAGCAAATAAAAGTTCAAATTATCATGAAACACTATCAATGAAGCCATCTAGATGGAGCTTTTCACGAAAGGCACAGGCATGTAACTGATCCCTTCTGTTTCTCTCTTCCATCTTTTTCTTCATATCCATCATAAAGTCAAGATATCATTACCTAGGTTGCATGAGTACATGATACGTGGATGCCGGATACAAATACTAAACATTTTTTAGTGGTTCTCTTGAATTTTGGTACTCAATTTTTAATAAGGTTCTTCATTCACATACCCAACTTATGGATATGCATATCCGAATCCCGAATCCAATTTCGCCCTCTTGTGTGTATCCTAAGTAAAAGGTGCGTATCTGTGTGGGATACATATCGGATACGAGACACGCTATCAGACAGAAGTATCCATGCATCATAGTTCATTACAACTATCAGTAAAGAGTCCAAATAACATTACCGTCTGTAGCAACCATGTATTTTGCAAATCAAGATGATAAGAGAGAGATTTAGATCGATATAATAACGAACCTCCTTTCCAGTTCAGCAATGTTATCGACTTGGGTTTGATTGTACTGAACCATTTCCGAAAACAAAAATGCAAATGCACTCAAACTGACCTGTAACAATCAAATCCCATTAAAATTAAAAATTAAAAGTTAAAAATTTACCAAACTGTAATCAAATTCTGGGCACAAGTATGTGGAGATAGAAGAAAGGAACCTCTTGTTTGCCTTTGCTGATGGGCCTATCGAGGACGTTAGTGTACGGCTTGATCTTCCCTATTCCTATCATTGTCCAATCGAATTGTTGAGAAGAGGGAACACTGCGCTTTTATTCGGTCGCTGTTACAGGGTGTCAAACAATTTAAAGCTGATGAAGCAACTTTTTTAAGGAAAAATAAATAAATAATTAAAGGAAGAAAGAAACATATCTCTAACTAAATCACATCACATTACATAAAAAGCACTGCTTTAAGGAGCCAAGAAGGAAAATACTATGGGCATCAATGCATGCAACTACAGCTATTAATGAGCCAAGCCGAGCCAAGTATGTGTTGTTCAAGCTTGGCTCGTTTAGATCACGAGCTTGCTTATGATCACTCGTATAATAAATGAACAAAAAAAATTATATTCAAGTCTGGCTTGTTTAGGTCACGAGTTTGTTTGCGATCGCTCGTTTAATACACAAGCTCTAGCTCTATTTCGAGCAAAAACAATAATTTGACAAACGAAGCTCACACTCGAGCTCGAACATCAGTTTGTATTACCGAGCCAAGCTCGAACATGTTTTTATGTTCAGTTCGGTTCAGTTCGTTTACAGCACTAGCCAAAACGCAGATCAAATGAACACCTACGCGAAGATCTCCAATCTCAGCTCACAATTAAAGCCACCAAACTAATCTGGATACAAAAAAAAAAATTTACCCTAGAACTTACGGGGAGCTAAAAGCTAAGTAAAATGATTGCAACCAACAAATATTGAAACAATAAATTCAAAATCGGAAGCATGATAGCTTAATTCGATCCAACCACACAGCAAAGGAGCGAAGGTCGAATCCGACAGCATTTAGTAAGAGGTTACAATTAGCTAACATTTTCCAGTATTCCGAAAGAAGTAATTACGAATAAAATTAACTAACCTTTTTCTGTCGATGTTAACAGGAGGAGTCAAGGTTTCAGCAATGGATTCCGTGATCCTTGCCTAGCATTTCAGGTGAGAGACGGAGAGAATAGGAGAGTAAAAGAAGAGACAAAGAAACAAGTGAGGAACAAAGTGAAAAGATGAACATTCTAAAAATTAAAATAATTTTCTTTAAAAATAATAATAATAATAATAATAATAATAATAATGACATCACAACATCTCTATTATACAAGATCAAAATGACATTCGATCTTCGAAAATTCGAATGTAAGACAAATGTTTGATTTTGCATTTGACTTTGCTTTGCATACGGCCCTAAAAAGTTGTTAATTCAACCTTCGATTTTAAAGATGTCAAATGTTGTATAATCTCAACATTTGATTCGTATGATAGGTATTTTGAAAGGACGATGATATAAGTATAATATTTGTGGCACATCGAGTGACACAAGATACTTGATTATGGTGGTTTACATTATAATCGATGGGTCCTACTTCACAATCAATGATGAAATAAATATTGTGTGTCGCTTGTTATGTCACAATAGTTGTGGCTTTAGCTAGCATTCCGCATTTGGAAACGCAATTACGATGTTGTTGTGATGCCAGCACAATGCTAATGTAATGCCGATACGATGCTCTATGATGTTGTATGATGCTAACGTGTTGTCACTATCAATGCTATGTGACACTGTTGTGAGGTCTTTGCACAATGCTTTTGGATGTCTCGCAATGCTTATGTGATGGTCCGTGGTTTTAGAAAGAATGAACTCCAACTCAATGAGTCCCACACCATTTTATCCAAACGATTACTGGAAAATGTAAATCATTTTCTTAATAATCATGTTTTTCCTTTCAAAAAAATAATCATGTTTTTTGGCCGTTGAGCTAGCTCAATTGGCTAGACTAGAAGGTCTCATGTTCAACTCCCCTTGTAGGCAATAATTTGAGAGTCCTCCAGCGTAGTTTTGTACCCACATTATGAGACGTGTTTATACATTATTCTGGTTGTAAATAGTTGTAGTTTCTTTCTTTCAATTGTAATAATAAAAAAAATCGTGTTTCTTTGATAATTGCCTCGGATAATTAGGAATGATACGTTGATTTCAAAATAAAACTTAGCAAAACTGTGAAATTCTGAACAATGCCGTCCGTTTTATTTACTTGCATCCATTTTCCAATCAAGAGTGCGGTCTTATGGCAAGGGAAGCAAATAGGGCTACTGATCTTACGGCAAGAGATGGACAATTGATGGATGTGGGTGTTTTTAGATTTGAGGAACCTCTGGAAGATCTTCGAGGCATTTAAGCTGAAGATATAAGAGGCCTCCGGCTCCCTAGATCTTAATCTGTTTCTTTTATTTCTTCTTTCATAGGTCTCTGACCGCCTACTCTAACAAAAAAAAAAGGTCTATTTTCCGACGGTTCCATCAATTTTTGTAACAATTGATAAAAAATGTTGCGGAAATGGAGGTACGAATTGGGTTATGAAAAAGGGTAAAGTCTTAATGTAGTATTTTGATTTTCGGAAAAATGGCAGTCGTGTCATTGTGCGAAACGAAATATTATATTTATTCTATTTATGGATTAGAGTGTTATAAAAAGAATATATTAATTATGATAATTAATTTTAAAATAGGGAATTTAATTGAGTAATTGTAATTAATAGGAATTAATGGATTTATTGTGAAATAACTCCTTGGGAGTTTTATTTGACAAATAAAACTTCCCTTACTTGGAAGTTTGTCAGACTAGCACTTTCAAAAGAAAAAGAGATCGAGCTTTGCTTGAGAGAATACAAAAGAGAAAGACGATAATCTTCATAAATTTCTCAGGGGATTATTGGTGGATTTCAGAAGCGATTAGAGGAAAAGAATCAGCGTGACAAGGGCGTCGTTTTGATACAGAAAATTTGGAACTTTGAAAATGTATGGATTTTTGCCCTAGTTGTAGTTTTGATCAATTTGATGGTTTAGACTTCCTAAATTCGTAAAATTGTTGCTACAGAAGCATATGATCAAGTCTAATTCAAGTTTAGGGTTGAATACATGGGTTTTTGGTTGAAGTCTTAGGAGGTGCTGCAGATTTCTTGGAGTTGTGCTTTGGTTTTGCTTGCTAAGAAAGTAAGAGGCTCTTCCTATTGTTTAGTATGGTTTTATGATAAGGTTGAGCGTTAGTGATGTTTTGGTGCTAGAAAACTTTTTTAATTGTTGTTAATGAAGTATGTTATGTTATGATATGATTAAGTTGAGTTCTTCTGCTGTTTTGCTGTCAAATTTGATGTTGAATATGTTGGGATTGAGTTAGAAATCGTAAAAGTGCAGAAAATCATGTTTTAGGGCAGTTTTAGTGTTTTGGCGCTCGCCAAAACGAGGGGGGAAATCATTTCAGAGAGCTTTCAACGCACCAAAGGGGTGTAGCACGCGCAAAAAGTGAAACATAAGGGACATGATTGATTTAGAGAGTTTTAACGCGCACTGAAACGGAAACAGAGTGTTGTTTGGCTTCTGCTTGAGTTTTGGAGGGCACCAAAGAGGCATAGCGCACGCCAAAAATGGTCTGTTTGTGATTTTATGTGTTTTGAGCCCCGATTCTAGTTTTGAACGCCGTTTCTTGATCTAATTGTTGAAATAGTGTCCTAAACCCAATCGGGTTGGACCGGATCCGACCGGGTCGGATCATTTCTACTATTTCTTTATGTTTATGCATATATTAAATGGCTTTTATGTTGTCATATATATGTTCTTTTAAAGAACCAATTATGAATTGTTATATGATAACGTCCTTGGTATTAAACTGTGATGGAGAAACCATGATAGGCGATTATGGTTGAGGAGATCTCTAATCACTTTAATAAGTTTGATACTTAAATGTCTCTAGGTTGATGTACTATTAAACAGGGCATTGATAGTACAAACAGTTTAGTACGTATTAGATGTCTTCTGTCTTTAGGACAGGGATAGATCTCGACTATCGAAGTGTAGAGACACTTGGACTGTACGTGAATGTGTATTAGAGAATGTGTATGTTAGACTGACCCACTTACACTGATAAGTGTCACACTATGTGGCAGTTGTGTAATTATCCTTAGGACCGGAGTCTACATGGCATCACGGTGTGGATTGTCATGCTTTGACACTATTGAGATTTTCCCGATCCACGGGGCGATCATGCAGTAGTGATTGGGTGAGATACTAAAGCATGCAGAGTATACATATATGGTCATCCGGAAATCGCGTACCCTATCAGTATGGGTGAATATCCGAAAGGGCCTTCTAATAAGGAATGTCTTACTCTAGTGAATCTTTGTAAAGTGGAAGTAAATGAGTTACTTCGAGAGAGCATGATATCCAGATTATAAGATACGATTGTTGATGCTTGACACTCGATGTACGACCGTATGGATAATATTACAGCGATAGGATTCTATTTACGCGGTAACTGTTTCACATGAAAGGTAGTAGTCATTGCATTTGACTCTTCCGATGATAAGGGGTCACAGTGTGTTGCTAGATGCTATCCCGTGATCGTTAGGCATAAAGGGCATTTTTGTAATTTGCACTTTGTACCAACATATTCGGAAGCCTATATATCGGGTCACACACATATGAACATCTAGCCGGATTAAAATGTGGTTATAGATGATAACCGAATAAAGAAATAATTTATCTCATACTATAAAGGTTATAGTTGTATTTATTTATTATGAATAAATATAATACAAGATATTAATTATGTTGATTAATTAAATATGTATATTGATACATATAAGTTCGAAATGTGTATATATGATATACATGTATTTTGTAAATTAATTAAACATAGCATTATATTAATTAAAGAATATTCCGGATGCCAAATCTTTGGCTAAAGGTGGCGCCATTTCAAAGTATATTGGATATATTTGAGTTGTGAAATTTAATTAATAAGATTAACATAATATTCATATTAGATATTAATTGATTTTTGGAAAATAGATTTATGGTAATAAGATAAAGATATATTCAACAAAGATATTATCAATATATATCTTGGAAATATATTTAATATAAGATTTTGAATATTAATGAGATAAATCAATCAAATATATTTTCCTTATTTTATTAGGAAATAGTTTTCTCTTTCATCAATCTACTAGAAGCTAATCTCAATCTTTATTGCATTCAAGATATCATCAATCTACTAGAAGCTAATCTCAATAATAAGCTAATGCTCTATATATTGGAGGCTTGGCTAGCTCTATTGTATAACACAATTCCAAGAGTCAATAGTTCTTGTGAAAAATAAAAAGCTTCTTAGAGAGAGATTTTATGAGAGAGAAAAAGTCAGTCTAGCAGCCGAGTTTTTCTGGTAGCAATCCATGATGAGATTCCGGCGAGGTGTTCGTGTGGATCACCGGTAGAGGCCGAACGCTTGGGTGGCTTCGTGCAAAAACTATAACCGTAGACAAAGCGTCGATCCAATTGGATCAACCAAGATATTATTTTGTCTACTTCTTTTATGATTGTTGCTTAAACGAAGTCGATCTTGGGTAAATGGAAATACAAATTTTGAATTCCGCTATTTTCCCGCATAGATTTTCTAACACTAAAAACGTTAAATGAACATGAACAAGCCATGATTAAGCTTCTGATGCGTTTAGTTCCGGCACCGAATAGATTTTTCCTAAGAGTTGAAGTCCGGGACCGTCGAAAGAGCATGATTGGCATGTGCTTTGATGAATTAGTATTCATCAATATCTGTATAATGTGCTAGGCCTTGTCCGTGTCTAGTGGTCTAGGTGAGGGAGTAGAAGTTGTAAGGGAGCCTTCTTTGAAAACACTTAGGTTGCTAGTTAGCAATTAATAACATACGTACTTGTGTAGTAAAAGACTAGACATCATGCTATTCTTGATAAGACACAAGTTTATATGGCGATGTGTGGGCGGTCAGTAAAAGTGAATAATTACGTAGGTTTACAATATCCCAAGTACGGACGGATTTCGCCGAACTTGTACACTATCGGGGCTAGCCCTTGCCTATCATTGTGATCCACTGATAGGTTGCAAAATATACTTCGTGGTGAGTATCAAAATTCGTAGTGCCTTTGAATGTTGATGTAACAAAGGATAAGCTAAGCTAGGAACAAATAGGACCTCATGACATGTTGATGAGCATGAAGTGAACCCTACAGTTTGAGTCGGTCTCACAAGGATAACTTATAATAATATGAACCTTTTTCGTTGTAAAACTAAATTAATCAATAGCTTATACCTCTTTACTAAGTACATTTGTATTCACCTCAATTGCATGTTTGTTTTGTATACTGGTGAGAAGACGAACATGTTGAGTAATAGTTTGATGACGACTATGAGGAGTTGTGATGCTATGCTACTTGATGTTCTTTTACTTTCCTTCATTTATTATGATGTACAAGATTAAGTTGTTTTTTATTTCGAGCTATGTTGTACTTTTATTTTGGGACTAGTTATAAGACGAGTTGTTGTACTTTTACTTTGGACATCGTACTTGTAAGATATTCGTGGTTGTAAGTTACCTATTTCTACTTTTAGTATGTTTGAGTTTCTATTCTTAGTAGTATTTATGATTTTACCAGAGTCTTTTTAGCTTTAGTTTGTTTTATTTTGATACGACGACGCAAAGATTTGCGTATAATATTGAATTTATTTAATAGTATAGGCGGCGAACGTTCTTTTTCGGATAACAACTCGGTATCCTGGAACGAGATGTTACACTAAATCCTTTTAAATGTTCAAAGAAGTTTATGTGTCTTACTCTGTCTATTTATACCGGTTCTTTCGAATTTTATGTATATCAGATACAAGTTGGGTTTTTATCCGTGTTATATGTTATGTAATGTAATGAATGGTTAAATGCATGAGAGAAACGCTCATAAGGAAAATTTTACAATTTCAACAGTCATTAAGGACAATGATATTTATACAAGTCAATAAGGACAAATATTAGAGTGAGTGGACAATTTTACCCTTTCCATACAAAACCTAAAAACCTACGCGTTTTACGTTCTTACATCTATCGAACAAATTGAAAAATTCTCGCAATCGGAAATCCTGGCGATAGGAAATCCTCACAATCACAATCGAAGAAGAAAAAGTAGGAATTATTCACAGAAATCGGGGCTTGAATCCATTGTAAATATTGTAAGTGGGTTTGTGAATTGAGAGAACTAAATAGAAGTCGAGGATTTGGTTAGATACATTCCCGGCGGCGGAAATGGCTGCTAGAGCTCCTGACATGGTGGCAATTTCTTTAAAAGGAAGGTCAGCTTGTTTGAATTTCGTAGCTCCGGCTTGGAGATTACCGATTTTGTCGTCTACTGATGCTAAGGATATACAAAGGGCTGTGACTGAGGTGGCTGAATATTTTCGACCGGAGACAAAATTGGAGGAAAAACAGTCAATGTAGGAGGTGGAGGTGGAAATGGAGCAGCCGTGTCATGGTGGGGGTAATGGGTTGTCATCAGAAAATATGGGTTTTTTTGTAGGATGAAAGTATATTTGATAGCATGTAATTCAGATAGAAATTGCACTACCGCCGTCCGCCAAATGTTTGTTGTTGTGTATTTTTTATTACATATGACCAAAAGACATATAGTGACATATACTACTTTCTAGGGGATCGAGGGAAAATGGCAAAAAATATTTACAAAATGAACAAGTAGGACGCACTTCTTTTTTTAGTTACGAAAAGGACAAAAAAAAATAAATTCAGACGGACAAAATTACCCCTTATATTAAAGGGACGCGTGCATATCACTCGAAACGCTTCCGCTTCAGTTTTTTTTTTCAAACACTCGTAACTTTTGATTTATAACTCCGATTATCGAAATTTTTTCACCAAAATTCATATTTTCTTTTGCTCTTTAATTTGAGCCCAAATACGATACCCTTCCGACATAAATTTTGAAAGCCGAAAAAATATTTGTATTAACCGGAGCGTTTTTCTTATAAACGACCGTAACTTTTGATTTAGAACACCGATCATCAAAATTGTTTCACCAAAGTTCATATTTTTGTTATCTTCATTTTGAGACCTCGTTTGATACTTTTTCGACGTAGTATTTGAAAGCCGAATTTTATCGAAGCGTTTACACTAACACAGTAACAGTAACACAGTAACACGTTTTATTAACAGACATAATATCACCATTAACATTGCCTAATACAACAATCTATCAAAAAATAATGGATATCGTAATGAAACAATCTATCAAAGCATTATGGAGATGCAACTCCCGGGGAATCAAGAGAATAAAAGCCTAATGCTATTGAATATAATCAAACTTCATGAAAAACATTATTCAAAGTGTTGAAGACTAAAGTTATGTTTTAATCTATAGAATCCTGCATTAAACTATGAAAGACGTATGAAGCGAGCATTAAATAGCGACGAAATCGGCCTCATCAATAGAAATAGAGAATCTAGGCTCCTCCATTTTTCTAAAGACAAAAAAACACAACATTGCCTCACCATTTGAATCAACAACCTTCAATCACCTAGGCCAAAACCACACCACAACAAATAGGGGAATGCAAGGAAAGATTAAAACCAAATAAAGACACCATATGCTTACAATAACACCTTTTACGAAGAATACATAGCGATATTAATAGTAACACAAACACAGTAACACCCCCCAAAACTAGTGTATTAGAAAGTTTAATGATATGAACCAAGTGAACAACACAATCAATCTTCTATAAAACATCATAGATGCATCATTAAACCAACCCTTGTTGCAACTCTTTAAAACTCAACTACTATCTTGAACTTGCATCTCTTTTACGCTTAATTGGAAGCCTTAAAAACAGAATAATTCAGCCCCAAAAATTCATCTAATGTGCATCTTAATATTCATATGAATGGGAGCTCCGTACTTCATAAATTGGATCTCCAAGAACTATTCTTGCATCATATTTAATTTCTATACTTAAATGTGTAATCTCCAAGAACCATTCATGCCTTTAACACCAATATCAAACTCAAAAGGTTGAATGTCCAAGACACAAACAGATGTTAAAACACTAGACAACGAACACCGAAAATAAATAATCATTATTTCAAATGATTTCAAACTTTGAAATGCAGCAAAAGTAACTCTGTGGCAATATTCAGCATGCGATAAGTTCGTCGAGGTTCAACAGGTACCGAACCCGCTTGAACTCACGTGTGCGGATTTTCTCGTGTACACTTTATTTATTTATAAAGAGACATATTAATTGTAGTACATATAAACAATTAATATGTCAAACTCTATTCATAGACATAGCTTTTACTCTAGTTCACTTTATGTCATAGACATTTATTATGTAAGAGACTAAAAAAGCATCTAGCCTCGTTTATAGCTTTTACTTTTTCTATGAAAGGTCACTATCTTGTCTAGGACCTTTCAAACTCCTCAATTGTATCTACATATACTCCACATTATCAATGAATAAAAGATAAGTTGAAGTTTACTCTTGTGTTAACACATTCTCAAACTCTCTTCATGGTAGCAGAGCCATTTGTGTTCTAACTTTTTCCGCTGCAAAACTCATATTTCTGAAGAATGTCTTCCACATCCGACATTACTTCAACCTCAGCAGACTCTCAGCAGCCTCAGCTGACTGGGAGTACTGACAACTCCTCTTCTTATACAAACCATGTAGACTTGATGGTAACAACTATCCGTTATGGTCAAGGTCTATGAAAATGTACATTTCTCGGACAAAGTAAGATGGGATACTTGTCCGGAACAAAACCCGCTCCCCGCTCGAAACCGACCCCGGTTTTGAAGCATGGGACACAACAAATAATCAACTCACGACCATCCTCACGAGGTCAATGACAAAAGAGATAAGTGAAAACTTTATGATGTATGATACGCCAAAGAAATGCGGGATAATGCCGTAGATCTTTACTCCAAGAAGGATAATACATCCGAGGTATATGAACTAGAAGCTCGATTCAAACTTGCAGAGGCAAGGGGATATGTCGTAACTCAATATTTCAATCAACTATCTAAGGCTTGGCAACACTTAGATATGTTAGAAACTCACTCATGGAATGATGTCAAGGATGCTGCTCTTTATAAAGACATCATAGAAAAGAAGAGAGTATTCAGGTTCCTCACTGGACTGAATCCTACTCTTGATGATGTTAGAGGAAGAATTCTTGCCACCAAACCTCTTCCAAATCTCAAATCCATGTTTGCTGAGGTCAAACATGAAGAAAGTAGGAGAAAAGTCATGCTTCTGAAATCCACTACTGACAACCCTACCGAAGGTGCCGCCCGCCGACCGTCGGGAAGGATGCCGAGGTTGCCGAGACATACAAGAAGCCTACCGAGAAAACTCGGAAAACTCGTTCGTGATCACCGCAAACGCACAAATCACACCAAGGACAACTGCGGAAGCTCCATGGCAAGCCTAACTCCTCAAAACCTCAAAACCTATCGGGAAAGTCAAGGCGGACACATCGGTGAGGAGGAGAATGACAACCGGATGAATGCTCGGTTGTCGCATTCAAAGCCTTCCCGAATCAACAAAAGGAAGGTAGTCACTCTACCGATGTTGCTACTCATACTCATACAAAAATTCTACTCTTCCCTTAGCAATGAAACATGGATTGTTGATTCTGGGCATCCTCCCATATGACCGGTAATAAAAACCTTATAACCAACTATATGCCTTGTCACCAAATTCATAACATTAAAACTGGCATGTCGATGGATCTATCTCTCGTGCAAAAGGTGTTGGAAATGTTAAACTCACTAATAAGATATGCCTACAGGATGTCCTATTTGTTCCAAACTTAGACCGCAATCTTATATCCGTCGGTAGACTCACTAAAGATTTGAATTGGACTGTTGTTTTTAAGGAAAATCGGTGCACATTCCAGATCCTACTTCACGGGAAGTGATTGGGAAGGCTAAACCTTGCGCCGGATTGTTTCGGTCAACCCCGCCGAAGACGTAAGACCGAAGACCGAATCCGCCTCGGCTGCTCCCGTACTTTAGACAATATCATGTTATGGCATTATAGATTAGGACATCCAAGTTTTGGTTACTTAAAATCTTTAACTCCCGAATTGTTTAAAGGATGTAATCGAATGACCTTCAATGTGATATTTGTCAATTTGCTAAACTTACAAAATCTGTGTATGCTAAGTTACCTCATTTGCATTCCTCACCCTTCACCTTAATACACAGTGATGTGTGGGGACCCTCTAGGGTGAAAAGTATAACAGGGAAAAGGTGGTTTGTCACCTTTATTGATGATCATACCAGGAACACTTGGGTTTTTTTAATGAAAGACAAATCGAAGTTGGCCCTATCTTTCAAGAATTTTATCATATGGTCTCCACTCAATTTGATACTAAGGTCAAGATCTTAAAGACTGATAATGCTCTAGAATACTATGAGTCTAATCTCAGTACCTTCTTGACAGATAGAGGAATTGTTCATATCAGTAGTTGTGTGGAAACACCTCGGCGAGAATGGGGTTGCTTTGAGAGAAAGAACAATGCACTCTTGGAAATGGCCGTATCAATCATGTTCACCACACATGTTCCTAAATATATGTGGGGTGAAGCTATACTTGACCGCAACTTATTTACTCAACGGACTTCCCAAAGAGAGTGTTAGGTTTCAAAACTCCACTCCAAACCCTACCGACCACACACTCCCGCCATCATCTTGTTTCCCGCTTGCCTCCAAAGATCTTTGGTTGTACTGTGTTTGTGTATATCCATGCTCAACACAGAAGTAAACTTGATCCTAAAGCTCACAAGTGTATTTTCCTAGGTTATGCAAAGGACAGAAAAGGTTACAAGTGTTATTCCCCTATTGAAAAGAAATTTTATAATTCTATGGATGTAAAATTCTTTGAAAGGACCCCTTATTACAGCAAACCTACTGAGCCATTCACCGATGGAAACCCGATTGAAATTGACCTAAACCCCTTCCCTCGATACTCTTAACCCTCGGCAACCTGCGATCCACAACGGATCGAACTTCGCACCCTACCGACTCTCTACACCTAATACTCCTCGGCAGAACCTCCCCGAACAAGAGTCTACCGACCCGAGCCTCGCCGATCCCGAGCCTACCGACACTCGGCAATCTACGGATCCTCGGCGGCCGCCGACATTGATGATAGGCCTATTGCTCTTAGGAAGGGAAAGAGATCGTGCACCGATCACTCTATTCATTCTTATTTATCTTATGATAAGTTATCTCCTGCCTTTGCCATGTTTTCACAGGACCTGGACTCTCACTCTATTCCTAAAAATATTCAGGAGGCCCTTCAAAATGATAAATGGAAGGCTGCTGTTAAAACAGAGATGACAGCACTTCGGATAAATCATACTTGGGATTTGACACCTCTCCCACAGGGCAAGAAGACAGTCAGTTGCAGATGGTTATTCACAATAAAATACAATGCTGATGGCACTATTGAGAAGTACAAAGCCGGATTGGTAGCCGGGGATTCACTCAAACTTATGGCATTGACTATAAGGAAACTTTTGCACCAAAGGGCAAAACTCAACACCGTCGTGTTCGATCTCTCTACCGTCCAACTTGACCGGCCTCTTCACCAATTGGACATCAAAAATGCTTTTCTAAATGGGGACCTCACCGAGGAGGTTTATATGAATGTACCTCCCGGTTTTATCAATCCTCATACTCAAGGCAAGGTGTGCAACCGAGGAAATCTCTATATGGCTCCGAAGCAATCACCAAGGGCATGGTTTGGAAAATTAACAACCGTGGTCAAAGCTGCCGGATATCACCAATGCAATTCGATCACACTATGTTCATCAAGACAACCAACCGAAGAGGTCTATTCTTATTGTCTATGTGGATGATATCATCCTCACTTTGGAGATGACTCTACCGAGATCCAACATTTGAAGACTCTGCCGTGGCAAAGGTGTTTCGTGTGAAAGACTTGGGTTTTCTCAAATATTTTCTTGGCATGGAAGTAGCAAGAAACAAGAAAAGGCATTTCTGTCTCCCAAAGGAAATATGTCTTGGATCCGCCGAAGAAGCGGCATCTTTGGGGTGCAAACCTCGCTATATCCCCCGTAGACCCCGTCATACCACTTGCTACGTGGTGACACCGCCGTCGGAAAGAACAATATCAAAGGCTTGTAGGGAAACTCATCTACCTCTCCCATACAAGACCCGATATTGCATATGGTGTCGATCCGTTAGTCGGTTCATGCATTGCCCTACGAGCAACATTGGGATGCGGTAAATAGAATACCGAGGTATTTGAAGTCTACTCTCGGCCAAGGGTTACACTTCACCAAGTCTCGCGATAGATCCATCAAGGTCTACACCGATGCGATTGGGCCGGATGCCACATAGATAGAAGGTCGACCACGGAGCACGTTCCTATGTATGGGGCAATCTTGTTACTTGGAGGAGCAAGAAACAACCTACGTGTCTGTGAAGCGATCGAAGCCGAACTCGGGGCACTTGTCTTAGGCATTTGTGAAGCTCTTTGGCTCAAAAGAGTACTTACCGAACTTCGGCGGCCTCTTCAAAGAACTTATCACACTCTCCGTGATAATCACTCGACTCGCATGGCGAGAGGATCCGATCCATCATGACAAAACAAAACATGTGGACATTGACGGACACTTCCTAAAGGAAAAGATTGATGCCAAGATTATCCGGCTCCCGTATGTTCCCTCGAGACCAAAATGCGAGATATTCTCACCAAAGCTATTCCACCTCTCATGTTCGGCCAGACTAAGTAGCAAACTTGGCCGCATCAACATATACAAACGGCCCGGTTTGAGGGGGGTGTGGCAATATTCGACATGATAAGATAAGTTCTGCGAGGTTCGAAATAGGTACGAACCCGCCGAACTCACGTGCCGGATTTTCGTGTACACTTTATTTATTTATAAAGAGACATATTAATTGTAGTACATATAAACAATTAATATGTCAAACTCTATTCATGACATAGCTTTTACTCTAGTTCTTTATGTCATAGACATTTATTATGTAAGAGACTAAAAAAGCATCTAGCCTCGTTTATAGCTTTTACTTTTTCTATGAAAGGTCACTATCTTGTCTAGGACCTTTCAAACTCCTCAATTGTATCTACATATACTCCACATTATCAATGAATAAAAGATAAGTTGAAGTTTACTCTTGTGTTAACACATTCTCAAACTCTCTTCAAACTCCAAATCAGCAAAATGCGTTGTGCAAATATTCATCTTCAAGCTAACGATACAGTTAAAGGATTTAATCACAGCTTTTACAGTAACACCCCCAAAACTAGTGTATTAGAAAATTTAATGATATGAACCAAATGAACAACACAATCAATCTTATTTAAAACATCATAGATGCGTCCTTAAACCAACCCTTAAACTGTGGGATCACCAATATTATCAACCACAACAGACTTGCCATTATTTGTGTTCTCAACAAAACTATTAGTTTCAGCTCCATGGTTATCAAAAGAGTTGACGATGGTAGCTTCAATATCTACCATGGCAGTTTCAATATCTACCATGGGATTCCTCTCAACCCCAGTTGCCAGAGGAACAGTCTCAGACTCAATACGCGAATTTCCAGAATTTCCAGACTCAATACGTGAATTTTCAGAATTTACAACACTTGAAATGTCCAAAACAGAAACATTAGAAGTGTTATTTACCTTTGAATTAGTCAAATTGTACCCCTAGCAGACTGTGAATTGCCATTTCTACTAGCATCAGTCCCCGTAGAAACCCGACTTTTTTCTGAAAGTACCATTTTTGAGACTTAGTTTTCACAGTGAAAATTCGAAAATGGTAGATATATATATTAGCTGGACGGTTACCCGACGTTGAGGAGAAACCCAGAAATCGGTAATAAACTAGCAAAGTATTCCAAAACAACCCTCAAAACATTTCGACAAAATCAAACGTATGGAAAACAGATCCTTCAGGGAAATAAGAGATTCCGTAGTATGATAAAGCAATAACCTAAACCATTTAAAGAAGAAAACATGTCAAATTTAGGCTCAGCATCTGAAAATATCCTAGCAGGATAAGTTATATGTTATTGTAGCATAACAAAATCTAACACAGAATGGGTTTTAAACAGCGAGTAAGACAATGCGCAGCAATCCAGGAACTCAACTTTGATGCTTAAGAAGATAATAGAAGAAAAGGCAATAAACCTTACACCTAATTAATTGTGATCTTCCTCAATTTTACTTTCATTAGTTTCAACTTTTTAGGGGATCTAGAAAGGACTTGTTTTGCTTTCAGCTTTTGTGTGTGGCTTCTGTATAGTATTCCCTAAACCATTTTATTCTTATCAGATTCCAATAAACATATTATTGACACAAAAGCAAACACACTAAGATACCCAAACTTTGCTGCTTTGTAAATTACAATTCAATTTCAACAATATGAAGCTGGAAATGCTGCCATGGAAACTAATTTCTACTACATTTGAAGTTTTCAATTGACAATTCCCAATTCTCAATTCCCATCGGCGTCAACAATTCAACCGCTCCACTACGTGACTCGAACATTTCATATTAGCAATATCACACACAGAAAGCAAACGGAATCACAAAAAAAAAAAGAAAAAAAAAAGCAGCAATTACGGAAGAAAAAAGGAAGCAGAGAAATTGTTGGTTGATTAAGTGGAATTTGATTGTCTGCTCCACAAATTGTATGGAGATGATTGGAAGCAGCAAAAATAACTAGCTGTTTTTTTATCAATTCTCCAGAAGCGATTCAGCGGCTACACGATCGGGTGCGTTGATTTTCTGCTGGTGTTGTGTGTTGGTTACTACTGGGAAAGATGGTTGCGTTGATTTCAGATTTAGGTAGGTGAGTTATATTAAGGGTAATTTAGTTCGAAGGAAAATGTTTTGTCCTTAAATCAATAAAAAAAAGTGTGTGAATTAAAATTTAGGGAGAATGAAGGAGAATGACAGAAATATTTCATCAATTGAGTAGAACGACAGTCTTTTGAAACTTTTGCATAAAGGACAAAACTATTTATCCAATGTCGAAATTCACTTGTGTTCGAAATTTACTGTTTTAATTCACTGATTTTTAAAATTCATTGTCGAAATTCACTGATTTTCGGGATTCACTGTCGAAATTCACTGATTTCCGGATTCACTGGGGAGATTCACTGATTTTCGGGATTCACTGTTTGTCATTCCTTCTCGCTATAAAAATTATGCGCAATTGTCCTTCTCCCTATAGAAAATATGTAGCAGTCATGTTACTTAAATATATTTCAGATTGTATCATTATCTCTAATTTTCCATAAAATTTATTTACAAGATAAAAAATGGACTAAAACCTAATATTATCATCACACACGTTCATGCAATATCTAATGATGATTCGAGAGAAGCATAATCCTGGTTACAACACCCGGCTAAAAGAGGTCCTAATATTATCATCACACACGTTCATGCATTATCTAATGATGATTCGAGACACGCAAAGACTTTTCGAAAGAATGTCATCATCAAGTGGTCCTTTTCATGGAAATACTTTAGTGGTCAAAGAATTTTATTTTTCTTGAAATGCAATATTCAAAACGAAAGATATATATATAATGGGACAGTGAAGTAAATCAAACTTATTAGCTGACCAAGAAAAAGACAGTTACAATAAACGATTACATTTGTCAATCTAAAAGAGGGCTTTAAAATGCAGATAAATTTAATTTGTTAGTGTCCTAATTTGACCAAGCATATGAACAAATACAATGGTATTGGTGCACACTCACCCTTTTAGGACTTATAATTTATGGCACCATATTTTATTTTTGCAGGTGCATTGATCACATCAAAGATGATGATATTTATCTTTGATATGATATATGATATAATATGATTATATTTTATTGTATTTATGGTAGTTAATTAATATTTTATATATTTTTTCATTAAAGTATATGTCATTTTCTTATTTTCTTTAAATTATGTAAAAAGTTTAAGAAGCCGTATTATTTATGACGGAAACAGACTTCCGTTCAATTTTTATTTTTATTTTTATGAGAACGATCATTTTATTAAATCAACAGACCATCAATAGGCAACAAAACAGCAAGAGTCTCAAAATACAAAAATAGTAAACAACAGGAAGAAATAAAAAACTGAGATTAATTACTACTCTAGCTCATATCCAAGCAAGTCTAAGATTCTTACCCGTTCCACCACCTAGGGGCAAACATGAAAGCCCGTGATCTCTCTTCCTCCGAGTGGTGTACGACTCGGTTTCTCCAAAGCCAAATACCATACACTGCTTCTCTCCATACATATTTCCAATCCGACGCTCCAATATATGGTCGGCTGTTCCAATTAAGATTAGTGTTGATCCAATCATTTACTGTACAAGCTCCAAAGAACACTGACCAATTCTCCCTGAGGATCGGAATACACCACATTTGTGCTGCTCACGTACAGCCCCTCAACGCGTGTAAAATAGACTCCGACTCCATTCCACAAATAGGGCAATCCGGGGATGGGACGATGTGCCTCTTGGCGAGAAAATCATAAACAGGGAGGGAATCGTGTTTCATAGTCCAAAGTAAAAACTTACCTCGAGTTGGACCCTTTAAACTCCATATTTGCTTCCATGATGCGTCCCCACTTGCTATAACTTGACCTTGATCGCTTCCGGAAGTTTGGAATATGTATCCTGATGCAACTGTATAAATCCCTTTAGCCTCTCCTTTCCACCTAATATTTTCTTGGGATATATCCAGGCCTCTGCACAGAATCGAATACGTTTTGCAAATACCTCGCCATATAGAAGAACACCCTGGTTTGGGTGTCCCTGACACCATAAAGAGACTATAAACATGTGGCAAATGCATAATTTTTGCATTACCTCTTCCATCACCTTGGCCTGTTTCTTAGTTGCTTCACCAAACAAAATAAGATCGCCTTCCGTTCAATTTAACTAATTAAGTTGTCTAAAAAAATGTTTATTTTTATTTGATATAATGTTATATTTCCAAAGAAATATTTATTATGTTTTTCTTACTTCTATATTTATTATTTAAGTGTGGGAAGAATTGTTTCAAAAAAAAAAAAGTGGGGGAAGAATAAAACAACAACTCATTAATTATATTCAATGTTTATTTTAAAGTTATTTTCATGTTAAAGTTGAAGAATTAAATCACCTTAATTTGTGTGCTTTTCGGTAACTTCATTACGTAGTTAAATTGAAACGGAGTGAGTATCTTTTATATACATCAAATTGTGTAAACTTATAATTCACATAAGTAATGGGTTGATTTTAGTGGAAATTCTTATGCGGAGACTATTTATTAGAGAGTTCAACTTGCATCTAACGAAAACACGAGACGTAACATTATATATATTATAAATAAAATAAGAAACAAAGTATGTCATTACAAACATACGAAAACAATGACACAAAACAAAGTATGCCATTACAAATATATTAAAACAATGTCATGTGTCGTATTTTCGCTGGATGCAAGTGAAACTCTCTACTAAAAAGGATTACGCATTAGAGTTTCTTGAATTTACGTGTCCGAAACAAGGTGTACGAACCCCGTTAAAAATAGTTATGTTTTACCCATACTTGTACACCACACATGAATCAATTTACGGGAATGTTCTATTACATGAACCATTTTATAAAACATGACGTCGGATGACTGCTACATGTATAAACACGACATCCGACGGTCCGTTCTATAATAAAAGTTCACTACAACAGAATTACCCCAATTACGAAGGTCCGAAGGTGAAAATCAACCGTTGAAAGAATTGTTTTATTAGCTCAAAAGGTGTATACTAAATGTTACAATATCATAGAATCGTTGTATTTTAAATGAAGGCTCCCTATATATAAGACAACGATGAAGGTGCTCTTTCGTGAGCATACTCTTGTTATCAAAACAAATGCACACCAAAATTCTCTGTAAAATTATGCAATGCCTCATGCTTAAACCTGATGGTATACTGCTAAAATCAATGCCGTTTTTCACTTCTTCTCCGTTGATCGATTAGCTGTATCTCAATTTGCTTTGTAGCTTTTGGTTTTTGCTCACCGGGCGGCAATCGGCGAAGTGTAGTTCAAAACTCTTTTTGGGGGAATAATCGACCGGCTGATCGGAAATTTTTGCCGGCAGGCATTTTGTTCATTTAAAAATCAGAGAAACAGAGGCAAGTCATGTTTTTTTTTATCTATTTGATATTCTCATTTGCTCTGCATTACTGTGATTTCGAATTTCATCCAGTTCCATATCTGATTTCCTATCTTCTCGAGTGATTTCTTCGGTGATTATTTTTTTTTTCCAACTCTGTTCTTAAGACAGTATTGCTTTGATTTCGTGTCTAAGGTTACAACAACTGTATTTCAAGATACAACTGCTAAGCACTTAAAAAACTCGGGAAATGGCGAATTTACGTTTAGAGTATTTTGTGATGAATAAGATGGGTTTAATCTTCCGGGCATGAGGGGTTTATATGGTAGATCAGGAGACCGATTGTGCCTTAATCACGTAATTAGGCCACATATCACGTCTATCCGGTGGCGGATCTATTCATGTTAAGGAGTCTCACGTGATCCCACTGAGATCCGAAAAACTTTTTTTTTTTATTAAAACGATATAGTTTTATTGTTAAAAAATATCGTTTTGTTGTTAAAAAAATTAGTTTTAGCTCTAGTAACCATACTGAAATAATTTTTTGGATAAAATATTTAGTTTTATAGTCCGATAACCCCACTGAAAAAAAAATCTAGATCCGCCCCTGCATCTTGTGAGTAAAAATTATAAATTTAGCATGCCGTTTAACAACTTGTTTTTGCAAAAACGAAATCAATAAAAATGACAGAACGGAAAACTTATAGACTGAGGCGAGTTCATCTACGTCCCTAAGACGTTTTTGCGCCGGTTATATACATATGGTTCTCGCAATCGTCTCCCATTATACAACAATATATTCCTTTTATCCAAAATGACATTTCAATGAAACAAAAGACGACGATAATATCTTCTTTTGACACCCTTTCTATATTTCCACTTCTAGAAAGAACATGCCCTTTCTATGTTTCCCAAGCTTTGCACGGTTTCACTATTTCATAAAAGTCATGTCTATTTCCTCTAAAGTCATGTCTCCATCAAAGGAAACAATCCAGTGCAAAATAAATTATGGGATGAGAATGGAACCATGATTCTCAATAGAAAGTGCGATGACATTTATCACTAAGCCGAAGCTGATTTCATGTGTTCTAACTTGATTATTGAGCAGCAATACAAATATTTTGCTGACAAAAGATTAAAGATATGTGAACTTGGTCAAATTATAAATGAAAGATTTTATACATATTTGGTGCAGCGTATCATATATTGATAATTTTGATAAGTAGTGTATGATCCTTTTAGTTATTGCTTGGTGGTAGATGTGGTTGAGAATGCCCTAGAGGTCAAAGGGTTCGATTCCTCTTAAGAGGGTGAATGTCCGACTTTTCATGATGACTCAAACTATTAAAGTGTTTTGGCCAAATCGAAATAAACAAGGACACTTAGCATTTACGGTAAACAATGACACTTAAAATGAGTAAATAGCAGATTTGGTCCCTCATCTTTCTGAAAAAGAAGAGATTTAGCCCTCACCTTTCATTTTGGCTTGACCGATCGCTTATCTTTTAATTTTTTTGCGAATTCAGTCCATTTAACAGATGGTGAACAAAAAATTGACGGAATGATTGTGCGTGTCTTACAAACGCTGTTAGCTTGCAAAAATATTATATATTATTTTAATTAGTTCCTAAAAAAAATAGACATAAAAAATAAATAAATTCCCATTAACCTCAGCATAAATTTTCCCACATTCTTTCCCATCGTTCATCGTTCTCAGCTTTCATCATTAGGGGTTTATCCCCAAATCACAGCTTCTTTAAATCATTCAACCTTTTAAAGTCTAAGAACCCTAATTTTTTTCCCCAATTTAAGTCTAAGAACCTTAATTGTTTCAATTTCGACCTTTTTCCTCAATTTGCTGTATAACGGAATGGCACTTCGATTTCGTGGATCTACAAAAGCAAACAACAAAACAAGAACAAGTCCACTCATTCATTCATGGCATCCAAAATCATAACTCATGCCACAAACAATCAATCAAAAATTAACCAAGTTCATCATAGTAGAGCATTTTAGCTACTAATTATTCACGGGCATGGTACATCCACGAAATCGAAGCGCCATTCCGTTATATAATCTAGCAAATTGGGGAAAAAGGTCGAAATTGAAAAAATTAGGGTTCTTAGAGTTAAATTGGTGAAAAGGATTTGGTGATTTGCAAGGGGGTAAACCCTTCAATTCAAGCTACATACAGGCTAACGATGGAGGCTGAGAAAGAGGAACAAAAGCGACAGACGGGATGAAGAAAGGAGAAGGGATGAAGAATGGAGAAAAATGTTTCTTATACCGTAAATAATAACATTAATGAGAAATTATCTTTTTTCCGGAAATTCATTAAAATATTAATATTTGTATAGGCTAACCGTGCATGAATGCCACGCACAGCTATTCCGTTTATTTTTTGTTGTCTGGCCGCTAAATGGACTAATGTTGCAAAGGATTTCAAATATAAGAGACCGGTCAAAACAAAATAAAATATAAGGAATAAGTCCCTATTTTTTAGAAAATATAAGGGACCATATCTGCTATTTACTCCACTTAAAATTGACATTTAAGCATAGAAACAAAATGACACACGACCTCAGACTTAGAGCATATTGTACCTAAACAAGTATGCCACGGCTTCTTGTCACCATGTAAATATGTAAGTAGTGACAATAACCAACGTATGTTAATAAACACACAGTACACAACGACACTGACCGAGACATGCAATCAGTGTCATAAAAATTGACAATACCAATTGTCACTGTAACATTTTCTCGACGACATTACAGTATTTTACGGCTTAGCAAGAAAAGGCATGTTGTGGGTATTTTACGGCTTAGCAAGAAAAGGCATGTTGTGTTAGGGGGGGCGAAAAAAATACACAACATACATAATAATAGTGTATTTTCGTTGGGGATCCGCCCCTGTGCAATATATAATGTATTTTGGGATCCTCCCACTACTTATAAAAACTGATCAACGTATTATATGCTACACCAAATATGTATAAAATCATTCATTTATAATTTGACAAAAGTTCACAACTTCACATATCTTTAAGCTTTTTGACAACAAAATATTTGTATTGCTACTCAATAATCAAGTTAGCTAGAACACATGACAATAAACGAAAACTTCCAATTAATAATGGTAGTTGTTATTTCCACCGCGTCGAATCTATTCTCGATGTATCACATTGACATTCAACTTCTGGAAATTAAGTCAACATTCGACTTTACATAGATCAAATGTCTATTTTCGACCTCTGTAAAGTCGAACATAACCCAAATTGTGCACATACAATAGATTCAACGTGGTGTCAATAACATTATCATTAATTATCCTTCTTTAGATAGAGTGGTTGTTGACTTCTCATGAACATTATTTCCTTCTGAAAAACTTTCCATTTCAAGCAACTTCTGTTCTTCATCCTCTTCACTTTCTGCTAATCCCTTAACTTCTTTTCCGGTTTCCGGTTTTCGGCTCGTCGATTGCTGATACAGAATGCCACCTGTCATACATATCAGAAGCCCTACTGTTCCAATAAATGTAGAATGCTTATCCCAGATCATCAGATTTATCACAACTGTCAACAGTTTGTTCACAATCCCAAGAACCGTAAATCCGGTAGCCGATATCGCCCTTCGGCACGAAAACCCGAAAAACGAGATCGCCAAACCGAACAAACACGACAAAGATACAGGCAAGATCACATCAAAAGAATACCAATCCGTTTCGTACGAGATCTCGTTCTTGATCTTCTTGAATTCTCCCATTACAAGCAACTCGATCGGAAACAACAAAAGCGCTTCAAGATTGTTGTATAAAACAAGTCCCCATGTGTTTAAACCTATAGTCATAACAACATGTTTTATATAAACAAAATCAATTGACATACTTACAAGATAAGCCACTGCCCATGTATAAGCCGTTATAGTGAACTGGTAATCCGTTATCACATACAAAACGCTCCCGAAAAAGATAGTTGAAAGTGATAGCCATGTCTTCAAGGAAGGCCAAGGCTGATGCAGATAAAGGGTCTCGCCGATCGCGACGAAGATCGGGACGGCGGACCGGAAAACGATGAAAGTGTCAACATTGGCATGTAAAAGAAGCTCACTGTTAGTGAAAAGTGAAAGGTAGAACATGATTGCTGCAGGCAAGAACTTCCATAGAGTTAGGAGGGTAATTTGGTCATGTTGTAAGAGATTTAACTTTCCACATATAAGGACACCAATAGTACTAGTGAAGTATTGTAGTGCAGTTAAGGATCCTGGATATGGAAATTTCATAACTGCCCATTTGTTGATTATGGAGAGTAATGATGCTGATAAACAGTACCCTGCTGCAACTCCATAGATTGAAGCTTGTTTCAGTACGAAATCGTAGTAGCTTGATTCAGGTTTTGACGACGGTGGTGTTGATGAAGAATCAACGGTTGAGATTTCAGTTTTCGGTGCATCAGATTCATCACCATCCTGTGGGTTTTCCACATCCTTTGACATTTGAAACAAAAAGAACCTACAACAAGAAAGGTCCCAAACAGTGAGAACTCTGTTTTTCTCTGTTTTGTATAATCTATATTCGGAGTGAAGGGCATTATAGTCTTTACACCACATGATTTGAGTAGGGATTATGTTATGCGGTAACACAAACGTTATAAATTTGCATTTGAATCTTTAAGGATTTGTCTTAATTTACCATATCTACATTAAATAAGCAATTAGTTCAAATTTATTTAAACTCATCCCTCAAAAATAAAAACTAAGTTTAGTTCTACTTCTAGGCCATCTGGAAACCGGTCCAACTACTCTGAAATTTGATCCAGATAGTAATTGTAGAGACTGATTTTTACTCTCATTTACAAAACACCACTACTATGTGAAAGAGAATAAAAATATGGGAAATTAGGGATAATGGACACAATCTGGAATATTTTTAAGTAACAGGACAGCTACATATTTTTTATAGGGAGAAGGACAACTGCATAATTTTTATAGCGATAAGGATAAACACTTAAACAGTGAATCCTGAAAATCAGTGAATCTCCCCAGTGAATCCCGAAAATCAGTGAATTTCGACAGTGAATTTCGAACACGAGTGAATTTCGAAAGTGAATAAATAGTTTTGTCATTTATGCAAAAGTTTCAAAGACTGTCCTTCTACTCAATTGATGAAATATTTATGTCCTTATCCATCATTTTCCCATAAAAATATGTGGTTAATTTAATAACGGAAAATGGAAATGAAAAAAAAAAGGGAGAATTGGCTATATAAAAACAAATTTCACCGCGATTTTCTCCATTTTTTTTCACAAATGTGCACGATCTTATAAAAATATGTAGTTAAAAACACCTTTACACCATTTCGAACAAAAAAGACTAACAATGGAAATGAAAAAAAAAAAAAATTCCGATGGCTCACACGTCATTCACAATGCAACTTTTACACTAAAAACTTCACAATGCAATTCCAATGGAAATGCAACTTTTACACTAAAAACTTCATCCAACTTGGACTGATGCTATGATCATAACGGTTGTGCAGGGCCGGCTCTATCCTAAGGTCGGCGAGACCGGATCTTAAGTCTAATTGTGTCGGATGGCCCAACGGTACATGTTTCGCTAAAAGAAAAAAAAAATCGTGTAGATTTAATCCGATCCAACCTAATATAATATGTTAAATTTTTTTTTGATAAATGCCCAAATTTTTTTTGCTTTAATTGATAAAGACCCCAATAAAAAAATTTACTTGACCAAAAAAAAAATAGATATATACAAACAAGTTTTTTTTTTTTTTTTTTGTTTGTTTTATGACTTTATCTATATTATTAATTTATTATATATATATATATATCTATATTATATAAATAAAAAAAAGCACACACAAAAATAAATAAAATAAACAAAAATAGATAGAACTCATTTTTCACTCCTAAGTTCCGGTCCTCCCCTTCAGTCCTGCCTTCGTTTCCCAGCTCCCCTGCCGCTTGAGCTGTTGATTTTTTTTTATTTTTTATTTTTTGTTTTTCTTTCCTTCTTTCAATTTCCTATTCATAAATGATAAATTATATTCTCAAATTCTCTATTGAGAAGAATATGGTTAATGAAATTGACAATTCTACTTTGACTAGTGATTTCGTCTCTAAATGTGTTGCGAGAGCGATATTGAAATAGTAATATGTAAGTATGTTTTATGTATACGTATGAATTTGGTTTTTGTTTAAATATCTTTAGAAAAATTACTTTGTAGGCGTGTTTTGAGACTATCAATAATGTTAGAATGTGATAAAAACAAACGAAATTGAATGATCTCCAAGCGCACGTATAAAACGTTTCTTTAAAGAGATGTTTTAAGATCTCTCTCGGTATTCAATGAGATTACTACTTTAAAGACACATATATTTGTCGATGATGCTTCTAAAAAAACTTCATTATCTTTCACACCGAATGCTGATGTCTCTCTATATACAGACAACGAAAAGATATTGTCCCTCTTCACGAAAGAACAAACCAGTTCGTCTTCAAAGGATGTGTCCCAATGACCATGCACAACCGAAATGATGTGTCCCAATGAAAAATCCCTTCTACGAAATCACGTGTTATTCGCATAGGTTCGTTTAGGTTTTGGGGGCGCTGCCCCCTCGACCCACCGCGACCGACCGGCGCGGGCGAGTCGAACCCCGTTTTTTTCGGCGACACTGTCGCACTCGGTGTGCAACAACACATTCAAAACAAAAATAAAAACAGACTTTGTGAATAAAATATCTAACAAATAACTTGAATTTTGTACTTACGGATGTTAAAAACTCGATAAGTATGTTTTTTAAAATTAAAATAAAAAACTTCAACTAAAAAACCCAATTCGAAAACTTGGTTTTAACCCAACAAATACGAGGGCCGGCCCTGCAGTTGTGTCGTTACGAATGATATGATCAAATTGATTCGAGTGCTCGGAAAATCTTCAATTAAAACACATGACATTTGGAATTAAAAATACTATAAATATGCTCTGCAGTAGAAAGTTCGCCGGCATGATTTATGCTCACACTATTCTGATAAATTTGAAGGAAAAAAAGATAGAACGAAAGAACTTAATTACCTCTATTTCTCTCAGATGATGATCAAAAAGCTTGCCGGCGAGGGAAAAATTGCTGGCGACCGATAATTTCCGAGAAGCCGGTTGTCTCTCGTCTTCCCGTTTAAATGGAGTTCTAGTTTCCAAAAAGAGATGTGAAATACACTTCGCCGGTAAGCAAGCAAAAGCTTACAAAGCAAACTGATTACATTTACAGTACAGCTAAAATCTCGAAAACCACGTGAGTTTAAGAAATCAAAAACTGATCGTTGAAAATTCTCAGAGTCAGATCAGATGAAAAGTCAACTGAATACTATAATCTTGCTTGCTTCCCCGCGATTCAATAACCGAGAGAAGAAGTGAATAAAACGGCATCGATTTATCAGTACGATCAGATTAAAGCATGAAGCTTCTTTGCTTAAATTACAGAGAAATGTATATATATATATATATATATATATATATATATATATATATATATATACATGAATTTTGCATGTTAATTATTTAATTAGTCTTTTGTTCATTACCATCTCAGGGAGGTTTTATTAGTGTCGTTAAACGAACAGAGTCGTGTTCGGCTCGTTAGTGTTCGTGATCGTTTGTTCGTTAAGCTTAACGAGCCGAGCTCGAACATGATTGTAGGCTCGTTTTCCTTAACGAACGAACACGAGCTTGGTTCGCGAACGTTCGATTGTGTTCGCAAACGTGATTATATAAATACATCAATTTACAGTACCCATGACTCAAAAGAGGATAATTCATTCATTCATCTTATAGATATTATAGATTGAATTTATATAATATTTAGATATTTTTATAGTAATTTTAGTTGTGTAATATATGTAATTTTAATGTCTAACTTGTTATTATTACATTTGCACTTTATGTTTTATATTTTAACGAACCGAACTCGAGCCGAACTCGAGCCGAATTCGAGCAAAACTCGAGCTGAAAGACAAAAAATATGTTTAACGAGCCGAGCTCGAACATAATTTTTTGTTCGTTTAACAAACGAACGAGCCCGTGAGCTAAACGAACTCGAGTTCGAACCACCAATACTCGGCTCGGCTCGGCTCGTTAACAGCTCTACGTTTTATATACTATTGAGAATTTCTTTAAAATCTTATTTAAGCTTACCATATGATTTTACAGAGATCGAATGTCTATGTTCGATCTCGAATCTAGTCTAAGTGTTCGATCAGGATAAATTAGTAATGCATTTAATTCTGAAAAATCGTATATAAGCTTATGATTGAAAAAACATATATAAGTTTACACCGTCTGGTTTTTTTCATCTCAAATCTAGATTTGTGGTGTCACGGTGAATTAGTCATGTCTTTAATACTATTAGAAAATCATATCTAATTAGTTACCATTGAAAATCATATCTTAGTTTACAATCTAATTTTGTAATAGTCGAATGTCTAATTTTCTTTTTTTCCTTTTAATCTCAAATCTAGAATGTGGTGTCACGGTAAATTATGTGTATCTTTAGTTGATGGGAAAATATCAATTTAGCATGTTGTTTAATACGTAATTCAATCAAAAATGAAAAAAAAAAAAAAAAAAAAACTTAAATTAGACAGAAAACTTATTGGCTGAGACGAGTGCATCACTTTGACGTTTTTGCTCAGATTATGTGCACACGGTAAAGGAAATCATCTCCCAATATATAATAGTCATACCTTCTTCGGATTGTTGCACTCGATGAGAAGAAGTAGGCGAAACGATCATGTCCTGTATATCTCTTCTTGACTCGAATTTATACAAAGTGTTTGTATGAATATTTTAATACAACTAACCAGAATTTTGTCTAAGGAAATTCTTACGTAAAAATCTTCATTCCTTATCATAAAATGATGTGTTTTTTTTGTTGTTAAAAGGGGATATTTATTTATGGACATCAATTTGTACAAAAGGTTCAACCAAGCGTATAAAAGCTACACATATGAAACCATAGCTATACTACAAAAAAGAAAAGGCTATGTCTGCCAGGCCAATCTAAGCTCGCGAGCTTTCCGAACCTCTTGAGATAAAAGCACCTCTACCAGGGGTCTCTGTTTATCACCATGAGGAAGAACTTCATTTCGCCAATACCAGATACTCAAGATGATCTCCCTGAACAGGAACCTCCAGAACTCTTGGTTGTCTTTCTTATACATATTTCTGCTGAGACATCTGTCAAACCATTGGGGAGTTTCTTGAACCAAAGCGAACTCGTGCCAATATTGTGAGTGAATTAGATTTTCCACATTTTCTTGACCCAGCCGCAGTCACGTATGTAGGCTCGTTTCTTCGTGACTTTGACAAGTAGCACAAATATCCGAAGCAATGATGTGACGTCGGTATAAACTGGTTGCTGTCGGGAGGGAGTTTTGGCGAATTTGCCAGAGAAGAAGATTACCTCGGAGGGGGCCTTTGATGTTCCGAATATGCTTCCAACCCATATCCTCCGGTGTTGAAGGGAGGGAGGCTCTTATTAACTCAGAATAGGCTGAGGCGACAGAAAATTTACCTAAAGTGGATGGCTTCCAGTTAGGTCGTCCCTCAATGTCCATACCGAACGCATCCCTTAGCTCATTAGCTGCATAACATATGTGCCTCAAATAAATGAACACCCTGGTTTAGAGGATCAAAAGTTGAACCATATTTTTTACGTAGAATTTGGACCCAAAGCTTGCTTTGGTCCGTCAAAAATTGCCAAACAAGTTTAGCCAGAAGCGCAATATTCATATCCCGTGCCTTTCGTATCCCTAGCCCACCAAGACTTTCGGCTGACATATTGTATCCCATTCCACGTGATGGATACTCCGCTTATCTTCGTAATCACCCCAGAATAAAAAGCAAGCCAATTTATCGAGCTCACTAGAAGTGGATGACGTGAGCTTAACCGTCTGCATATGGTAGTAGGGGTCGTGGTAAGCACTGTTTGAGCAAGAATGGAACGACCCGCTTTGGATAAAGTTGAAGCTTTCCAAGTTTGAAGCTTGGACCAAACTTTGTCAACCACAAAACAAAAATCTTTTTTAACTCTACCGTGGTAAAGAGGGACCCCTAGGTATTTCTCAAGGTTCCACGTTTGAGACATACCTATGATCTCGGCAATGCAGGTTGCAGTCTTAAGAGAGACATTAGAGGAAACGGCAAATTTCGATTTGGAGATGCTAATTTTCTGCCCCGAAAATTTACAAAAGACTGATAAAACTCGCTCCATTTCCCTTGCTTAGTCAACCGAGGCCTCAGAAAACAGAATAAGGTCGTCAGCAAAAAATAAAGTGAAAGCTTATGGCTCCCTTTCGAAATCGCAATTGGCTTCCATTTACGGGTTGCGATAGATTGCTTGATCAATTGACTAAGGATTTGCATGACAAGAACAAAGAGATACGGTGCTAAAGGATCTCCTTGTTTAAGGCCGCGTCTTGGCTGAAAGCCAGTGAGGGGTTTGCCATTTCAAAGTATTTCGAGCGTTGTACGAGAGAGTGAGTAGAGAATTAATTCAATCAAGCCATCACTGAACCCCACCAATAATAGGGGTTGTTTAAGAAAATAATGTGAATTTATAGGAGAAATATGTTCGGTCATTTAAAGGTTGCAACCTTTACGCGAAAAGTTATAACATTTAACCGAAATGATAGTCTTTTACGTAGGTGTAATATTTCACCGAACCGATACAACACCCCATTATTTTAAAATTAATTTTAATTTAAATGTCTCCGACATTAATTAGTATATAAGTTTCATCTGACTTTGCAAACGGCGAATGCTTATTTTCGATCAAGAATCTAACCCCAAGCGTGACGGCACGGGTACATTAGTTGTGTCTTTAATAAGAGCATTTAAAGAATGACAACTTGACACGTAGTAGCAGTAATTTATTAGATCATTTAATATACACAATTAATATAATAGATATATATATACTTCATTCACTATTGATTTAGTCGTCAGAAAATATTTGTTCGGTTTTAACTGATGTAAAAAAACTGATGTAAATTCATGAAGCAAAATTTATTGGCATTTCTGATGTTGCACTTATTTGTTAGGATGTGAGAGATAAAGAATCGCATTAATTGTATTAATTCACTTTATTAATTAATTAATACGTGTGATTTAACAATTTACTCCTTAAGTGTGGAGTAAATGAGAACAAAATTTTTTTTTTTGATGAAAATGAGAACAAATTAAGGTGCATATAAGATGATAAATGATCTAAACTACATATTGTAAGTTAAAAAATATATAAAAAATCAACAATACTAGAAAAACCTCGCCCGTTAATCATCAATTATATATATTTTATGTATATCGACCGTCCCTTAATTGTTAATTATGTATGTTTTACTTAAATGAATTGGTATAAAATATAGTAGTAGTATTAATTACAACCTTCAACATGTATCATTATTACGGTGAATGTTAACGGTAAATTTTGTAAACAACAATTAATTTGTCTGTTACTTTTGTAATGTACTGTATAAAGCATTTGTTACTTTTGTTTTACCTCTAATTCACTATTACAGTTAAACATCGATAAATGAATACTCTTGAGACCAGAAAAAAATATTCGTTTAGCGAAGTTATTCATTTATCGAATATTATTTTAAGTCTTTTGCTCAAATCAGGACCGGAGAAAATTATTCATTTGTCGAGGTTATTCATTTATCGAATATTCATTTATCGATATTTAACTGTACCATAATTTTGATTTTTTTCATAATTTATTGCAATTTAATGAGCTAGTTCTTTTTTAGCCCTTTTTAGATGACAAATGTCATCGTTTATAGTTGTGGAATTTATTTTCTACACTAGTGAACGTGAGCCGTGCAAGGCACGACGAGCCCAACATAAATCGTTACCAACGATAATATCAAAGAATAGATCTCCAACGTGAAATAAATCGTATAAGATTAAACCGTAACAAATCCAAGGCACGAGACAAAGAAAGCAAGAGAAATATATCGCATTCTCTCCAAGATGTAGCTCTTTCTTAGAGACGTGAAGATTGTGAATCACCTCTCTTCCGGCCCTATCAGGAGTTTCCATCTACAAAATAAACTACAATATGATGTATCGGAGAACAATGTCATAAATTCGATCACTTTAGCTTCGACTTTACGCAATGAACATTATAGAAAAACAATAAGCGGACCATAACTACACGGTCAAATCTCCTGCGACACCTTAGCTTACAGATTATTAATATGCTTGAAAATGTGTTTCACTCATTTTCTATACGACATTTCACTTTCTTATCATTAATGAATACGTCATTGATCTCGTGTTCATTCATTTGGTGGAAAAAAACACTTGTTAAACGGTCTGAAAAATATAAAAAATGATTTGGTATTGCAACGTCAATTTTAGTGACGTTTGTACTGCAAACGGTTCCACCGACGTTTATGTTGTTCAAAATAATAAAAACATTTAATGTGATGTCCACGTGGTCACATGTGGGCACACCTTCTTGATGCGGACATTTGTTTGCCCTTATTTTTTTGTTGTATTTTATAGCTAAACATGACTCATCTTCCATAGTACACTACACAGTAGAACTTCAAATCCGTCGGTGTTTCCTCTCTTTTTTTCCCCCTTTTTAACACAAACTACTAACGATATACGTTTGATTAAAAAAAAATACGCGGTTTTATTCAATTGTTGTGCCGAAAGCGAATCGAAAATTTTCGGTTGATTGAAATTGAATCTGCACTATCTGTTGGAGGTAATAAAAATAAACCGTATTGAAATATACACTTTGGTTCGGTTTATATAACGGAGAGTCGAACAAAAAAATCTGGTTTCTATACAACGCTAACCGAGTTTCCGGTTTTTACCGAAGGGAAAAAAAATGCTGTTAAAAAAGGAAAAAAAATGAATCATATCGAAATTTAAAAAAAAATACACGGTTTTATTCAATTGTTGTTTCGAAATCTAATCGAAAATTTTCGGTTGTTTGAAATTTAAAATTGAATCCGCACTGTCTGTTGGAGGTAGTAAAAATAAACCGCGGTTTTATTCAATTGTTGTGCCGAAATCGAATCGAAAATTTTCGGTTGTTTGAAATTTTAAATTGAACCCGCACTGTCTGTTGGAGGTAATAAAAATAAATTGAATCGAAATATACACTTTGGTTCGGTTTACGTAACGGAGAGCCGAACAAAAAATTCGGTTTCTATACAACGCTAAGCGATTTTCCGGTTTTTACCAAAGGGAAAAGAAACTGTTGTTAAAAAAAGAAAAAAAAATGAATCGTATAGAAATATACACACTTTTGTTCGGTTTATGTAATGTAGAGAGTCGAAAAAAAATCGGTTTCTATACAACGATAACCGAAATTCCGTTTTTTACCGGAAAAAAAAAACCTACTGTTAGAAAAAAAAAAAAAAAAAGAAGAAGAAGATGTGCTACGTTTCAGCCCATGAGCCTGCCACGTGGCCTCATGTGGAGCAACTACCTTAGCTTTTAATAGATATACTAGGATAACAAGACGCCGTGCAAGGCACGGCTGCCCAGCGTGTAGCACACTCGAAGTTTGCAGCTGACAAAGTACGACTGAGGCGCAAAAGGAGGAAACACAAGTGGCCTTTTGACTGCTAAAGACTGAATGGAAGTTGTATGTTCAGAAGGAGTAGCACTTATTTCTTCCAAAATTTGTTGGGCTGAACAGTTGTTCTGTGCCAATGTCCTGCATTGTTGCGTTTTTGCAGCTGGAAGCACCATCAGAGTTGTCAAGTGAGCCTGCGTTTTTTTCTCCATCGCTTGTAAGCTCAGATCGCAGATACAATTTAAAACCGGGTAGGTTCGGACATTATTTCCCTGAAATGTTCTGTCAAGACATTTTATGAAACAAAGTACTTCCTTCTTATGTATAGCAAGCTCGATCTCCTTCAGCAAGGAAACATTCTGCAAATATGTTTACAGTGTACATCAGCAGGAAGAAAACAGAGAAAGAAAAATACCGAACGAAAGGAAAAGAAATTGAAAACTGAAAATTCATGTGTATTTAATTTGTAAAGGAAAAGAATAATGCAGAATCACTTCTAAATGAAGACACAGTCGAATATTTGTTTCACTTGTTTGCTCTAAATCTTGAAAAGATACAACTTATTATTCTTTCATATTTTTGCTAAGAAGTAAAATGGGAAGAAAAAAAAATTGCAGATCGTACATCTAAGACAAACATATGGCTTACTAACGAATACTTTGTTATATCTACTGTGAACAATATGACAACCAAAACAAATCGAGCATATTTCTTCTTATATTTCTCAGCGTGAAAGAGCACGAGATCTGTGTTCAAAGTTTTAATATATATATATATATATATATATATATATATATATATATATATATATATATATATGTGTGTGCGTGTGTGTGTGTGTTAAACACTAATTATTCCATAAAACCGAATCGTTAGAGCATGGATCTCGTCAAACACTAATAAAGAATATAAAAGTTAGAAAATCCACACGGATATAAAACACGTCACAATCATAAAAGTTGCATCCCATCAATAAACACCATGTATGTCGGTACTTATTTACTTACCTTTTCATCACCGCCTTCGGATCGGCGGTATACATTATCAACTTTTCAACATCCGGAGAGTACAAAGTTGCACACAGAGTTGAAGTTCCATCGTATAAGTAAATACCCACATGGCACCTACACATAAATCATGTTGGCGTTTAATACTGCATGGTAGTTTTATATTAGATCATACATCTGCTGTGACTTTAACATTTGTAACAACAACCATTGTTGGTCCTGGAAACTTAGCCGTTACTTGATTCTGCTCATTGTCCATCAGATCTTTCCAAACACGAATGATCACAGCTTTCTTCCTAATAACATGAGAGTTAAATGCGTAGAGGTTTAGAAATGAAATTATTCTGTGTTGGTGTTTATGGTTGTGCTAAGAACATTAGTAATAATGAAACTTACTCTTCATCAACAATGACTTAATCAGTAGTTGTATTTTTTTTCCTGGATCTCCAGCTGGGTAGGAATGAATGACCAAACCCCTAATATCTGAAATGTGTACATGAAGACAGTAAATTGTTGGTTACAAAAAAGTTTTTTTGGGCTGAAATGAGCTGAAAATAAATAGTTATAGCCACATTAATATGCATTTTAACCTCATCTTTGTATTGTAATTAGAGTGACATATTACCTTAGGAAAAACGAAAGCATAAAAAAATCGGTAGCTGACCTATGCAGTCATTGTGATCACTCCATTTCTGAAGCTAAAAGAACTTTTTAAAGTTGAAATTACACGGCATATTCTGCGGGACTGAATCATGTATGAGCTCTATCGGATTCCTGGTGGACAAAGTCCATGCATAAGCATCCAAGTTTATACTCGGTACGTACGGCATCTTTGACATAAGCGTTTATAACATAGTAGCGTTGATAGGGCTGCAGAAGTCTATTAAGTGCATTGATATTTGGTTCATAGGTAACAGCCCCAATCATGGTACCCTGTACAAAGATAATTCATATAAGCAAATGTATCATAATGTTTGCTTCCAATACAGAAATATAAAGTTCAACAGTAAAGCAATTAGCATGAAGAACCTTATAAGTGCTTTATGTGTAGAAAATTAACAACATTTAGTCACCTGCATGTCAGTGAGCACATAGTCTTGGTAGTCTTTGCCTCGCTCTCGCTTACATTCGCATCATGTTTCGTAGAACCCGGACAATCACGAGTCCGGGTTTCCGTCATCCTCGGTTTCACATCCAATGCGTTTACAATATTCCCGTATTGTTCGATACAAAATTTCCGAATAGAGTATAGGCTTATTAGATTCCCGAACTCACGAATTAAATATAGAATGCAAATGCAAAGCGATGTCTATAAAAAATGCAAGTAACTCGTATGATATGTAAGGTGTTTTTTATCGTCTATATCTAGCTTTCATTTATGATTTCTTTGTACACAAGATTGTTTCTAAAGTATAGTTGTTTCTTGCTTAATTGAGTTTGTTCATATGAGCCTGATGCTACGAACCGAAAACGTGCTGCAGCATCATCATTTTCATCTATAAGCTTATATCTTTTAGTATGTTCAGCTGGAAACTTAATATTTCTTGTATTATGGACATAAGGCTTTTTTTGTGCTGCTCTCTTCTCTTTCCATTTCATTAAACATACTGCTCTATCTTCCAATTTTTTCCCTTGGCCTTGCAATTCAGACTCAAAACTAATATTATGATTAGACATTGTCAAACTAAACTAAAGTGTATGAATCATGCAACCTTTTTTTTTAACGAAAGAACATATTATATTAAAATAACAAGTAAGCCAATGCCAAACAATAATTAACAGTTCTCTGTACCTGTGGATCAGCCATTGGTGCTGAATCGAACACAGAGGAGTAAATGCAACTCCACCGCCATGGCACATTTGATAGAACCTGGAACCGTTGGGCAAAGCTTTAGACAGATCCGCAAAAGGCGTAGAATACAATCACAGAAAAACCCACATCACTAAGCCAAGACACAAGAGGAAGTGGTACCCTGAAACAAAACTCATATGTATATACCGACACGTAGCAGGCAAAAACAACTTTAAATAACACTAAAATTATCTTCAGAGAAGAAGCTGCCTCATGAAATTAAGACAACCTGCTTTAATTGGCTTCTCAGGTAAATCAGAACTATGAACAACATGTTTTACTTGGTTATCTTGAACCCTAAACCGTACACCCTTGAATCCTAAACCCGAAACAACCAAAACTAACAATCAATGTGTAAGAAGCAAACCTAACACCTTTTTAATAGCACATACATGGAACTAAAATGGGAAGCTAATACTGTAAAACCATAGGATTATAAGTCTTTTCAGTAACATCCAAGAGAAGATGGCTTAATGCAACAAAACAGACCAACGAAAGCACTAAAAAAGAATCCCTCCTTGAATGACATCTCACCTAAAAGCCTCAACCCTGAAGACTGAAAAGGAAAAAAACAAAAAACAAAAAAAAAATGTCCCAACGCATGAATTTTTGAAAGCTTCCAACAACAACATGGGACAAAAAGTGTAAAATAACCATGGAAAAGATATTTACAGGAGAAACCACGAAGAAAAAAGGGGAATACCACTGCATGAACAACTTGTAAGATGAAAGCATAAGCTAAAATCATGAAACATTTGCCTAATAGTTTCGTGGACAAACATTGGTTTGAAGAAAACTGCCAACCCAACCAATCCCTGAATTTTGACCCCATGAGAACCATAATATAACACAACACAACAAAAGATATGGCAGGAGCTGTCTAGTGTGAAATTTACCTAGAAACTTGAGATACAACTTGAATCTGCGAAAGATTCATTGTGTAAAGCCTCTCTTCCAGTTTAATCATCGAATTTGCTTAGGTCGATGGTCTGATTAGACAAATCTGGACAAAAAAGTGTATCAATGCTATAATCCACCGGATAATTACTCGGACCACTTCACCGCTATCTAAAACCTGACGCCGATTTGAACTCCACCTGCAAATGATAGGACGGAATTTCCGTTCAGCCGTTGGATGAGCAAAATCTTTGGGATGGAGATTTCTCCTCTGTCCGAAGCCATCTTCTTTTATTTTTATTATTATTATTACAAGAAATCGGGTGGAGGAAGTTCCAGACAGGACAACGAAATATGGAGGAAAAAAAAGATAATGGGAATAATTAAAAAAAAAGGGCAATATATAAGAAAGTAAAGAAGACACGTGTCAGCACCTCACAGCAGCGACGTGGACGACTGTGGGGCAACTTCCTTCACTCTTAATAGAAGAGGGATATAAGATATCATGAAAATGACCTTTTTTTTATTTTTATTTTACAAATAAAGTATTTTCCATGAAAAGGACCCTTAATGGTGACATTTTTCAGTATACACGGGGTAGGGTTGTAAATGAACGTCAGTATTCGATTCGATTCGATGTATTCGGCTCGAAAAAAGCTCGATTCGAGTTCGATTCAAACCTTCGAACGTCGAGCCGAACGTTAGGTATTTGATATTCGTCTATCGAGCCGAACCGTATCGAACACGTTCGGCTCGAACTATTTTATATTTAAAAAAAACTATATATAATATATATATATATATATATATATATATATATATATATATATATATATATATATTAAATTAAATTAGGAAATCAAAATCAAATTAGGGTTAGAAGTTAGAACATGTTTCGAACGGTTCGAACGTTCGAACATATATATTATTAAATTAAATTAGGAAATCAAAATCAAATTAGGGTTAGAAGTTCGAACATGTTCGAACGGATCGAACATGTTCGAACGGATCGAACATGTTCGAACGGTTCGAGCATGTTCGAGCCGAACCGGACCGAACATGTTTCCTAATATTCCAGTACCCGAGCCGAACCTTGCTAAATTAAGGTTCGATCAGTTCGAGCCGAGCCGAACCTTAGGTTCGAAAAATTCGAGCCGAGCTCGAACCCTACCAGGGTTCGGTAGGGTTCGGCTCGTTTACAGCCCTAACACGGGGTCAACAATAAAATGCACTACATCCGTCCCAAAATCTAAGTCCATTTAGATTTTTTCACACTTATTAAGAAAGTTAGTTAAATTTGTTTTGTGTTATTAATTTTGATTAAAAAGACCAAAATGACATTTTTATTGATATTAATGCAAAGTAGTAAAAAGTGGTTGGGTATATAATAAATGAGGGGTAGAATGAGAAAAGTGTAATAAATGTTTTATTGGTTTTCTAAATGGATTTACATTTTGCGACCAAAAAGCTAAATGAATTTATATTTTGAGACGGAAATAGTACACAATTTTTTTGGGGGTAAAAACCTAGAAGAGTGATGTAGGTTGCAGGCACCGAGTCTTTTCACCGAGAAGTCATCGAAAGACTTTCCAAGCCATGCATTTGCAACTTAAAAAGAGTAAAAAATTAAATACAAAAAACCCCATATTTTCACTTCGGGACCCATTCTCGGTGGATAGTGTCGGTACCTGTTAAGATAATGCTAGTTATTGTTTGGTAGATCACTCTTTGTTAAGCTCAAACCCATTAAATAATTGGAAAAATAATAATATATCAAGTAGTATTTAAGGGAACAAATTAGGTTAATTTTTCTCTAATCTTCACAATAGATAGGAGGCAAAAATAGAGGCGAAATTCGCAGGAATTTTGGTGTTGTAGCAGGCTCTTTCCGGTGACGATCAAGCATCTAAACGGACTCCGATCGGCATGAAATTTTGAGGGTTTGTTCCTCTCTCATTCATCTTCAATCTGAACGGTGGAATTTGCGTTTCAACGGTTCAATTTTCAGGAATTTGGCGCCGACCTGACTGCTGTGTTACCGGTGATATTTTTCAACAACTCTTGTATTTTGCATTCTTAGTTGATGCTTTGGTGTAGTTGAGTTGGTTGATGTGTTTGAAACACTTTTGTATCATCTTTTGCTGATTAGTGGAGTTTTTGTGGGCCCCGGACTCGTGGTTTTTACTTTCTCACATCGAGAGAGGTTTTCCACGTTAAAATTGTGGTGTTGATTTTCTTGTGTTTCGTTTCGCTTTATTTGTGATTTGATTTCGTTGGGGCTGCCTCGGTTAGTTCCGTTGTTTGTCATTGGGAAGACTTTGTGGGTATTTGTGATACGTATGGTATTGCGGTTGTTTATTTTCCCAACAAGTGGTATCATAGCCCCGGTTAGTTGATTTGGTTTTGAAGTGTTTTTGCCTTTTTGGTGAACTTTTTTTTAATTGGTGAAATGGAAGCTAACTTGAATAGGATGATCACTTTGAATGGGTCTAATTATTCCATATGAGAAAATTAAATTAAGGATCGTTTCTATGTGAAAAATTATTTCTTGCGGGTTTTCAGTGCTGAAAAATCAGAAGATAAAACAGATGAAGAGTGGAGTTTGTTGCATAGGCAAGTTTATGGTTATATTAGACAATGGGTTGATGATAATGTTTAAATCACATTAGTGCGGAGAAACATGCAAGGTCTCTGTGGAAAAAACTTGAAGACTTGTATGCCCGAAAAACTGGAAACAATAGGGTTGATGTACAAATTGATGAATTTGAGATATCATGATTGAACTCTTACGGCTGATCATTTGAATACTTTCTTGGGTATTATGAACCAACTTAATGCTATGGGTATTAAGTTTGACGATGAAGTGCAGATATGGATGCTTCTTGGATCTTTACCGGAATCGTGGGAAAATTTTCGAAGTTCTCTATCTAATTCTACCCAAATGGTGCTATGACCATTGATCTTGCTAAAACTAGTGTGTTGGAAGAAGAGACAATGAGTAAGGCACATGGTGTTTCCTGACAGTCGAATGTCTTGTTACGGAGTCACAAGAGAGAAGTCAAAGTAGAGCTTCTAAAGATAGAGGTCGGAGTAGAAGCAAATCCAATGGCAAGTACAAAAAATTTGAATGCAATCACTGTGGCAAGAAGGACACATCAAGAAATTTTGCTTTTAAATTGTAACGGGAGAAAAAGAAAACAATGACAAGAAAGACGATGAGAAGAAGGAAGATAAAGTTAATACAACTTCTTTTGAAGATTTTCTTGTGTTTCAAGAGGTCGATGATGTTATTCTTGCTGATGATATGACAAGTTGGGTTGTTGACAGTGGTGCTTCAGTTCATGCTACTCCAAGAAGAGAGTTTTTCACATCATACACTCCATGTGACTTTGGTGATGTGAGAACGGCTCAGGATCTATCTTAAAGTGTGCAGGTGTTGGAGATATTAGTTTGGAGACGTCTAATGGTACCAAAATTATTCTTAAACGGGTTAAGCATGTTCCGGGGATCCGGTTGAATTTGATTTCTGTTGGCAGACTATTTGATGATGGTTATAATAGCTCATTTTCATGTGATAAGTGGAAGCTCACAAAGGTGTCTTCAGTTGTGGCTAGAGGTACAAAGACATATACACTTTTCTTTACTCAAGCTAAAGTTATTGTTGATGAGGCTCATGTACTGGAGTCACGTGATGAGACCGAGTTGTGGCATAAGCGGTTATGTCATATCAGCTTGAAAGGAATGACTGTCTTATCTAATAAAAATTTATTGTCTTGTTCCAACAGTTTGCATTTGGAAAAGTGTGCTCATTGTCTTGCAGGGAAGCAATCTAGAGTTTCTTTTAAATCAAATCCACCTTCAAGAAAGTCAGAAGTACTTGAGCTTGTTCATTCTGATGTTTGTGGTCCTATGAAGACAAGGACGCTTGGTGGTTCCCGCTATTTTGTGACTTTTATTGATGATCACTCAAGAAAACTTTGGGTCTACACTTTGAAGACAAAAGATCAAGTGTTAGACGTATTCAAACAGTTCCAAGTTTCAGTTGAAAGGGAAATTGGAAAGAAGTTGAAGTGTATTCGGACTGACAATGGAGGTGAATACAAAGGTCCATTTCATTATTACTGTAAGCAGCAATGTATCAGACATGAGAGAACTCCGCCAAAGACTCCACAGTTGAATGGTTTGGCAGAGCGGATGAACAAAACATTAGTGGAGAGAGTCAGATGTTTGCTTTCACAAGCCGGATTGCCTAAATCCTTTTGGGGTGAAGCTTTGAGTACAGTGGTTCATGTGCTAAATCTGTCTCCATGTGTTCCTTTGCAGAACGATGTTCCTCAGAAGGCATGGTCAGGTAAGGATGTATCTTACTATTATTTGAGAGTTTTTGGTTATAAAGCTTATGTTCACATTCCTAAATATGAAAGGTCTAAGCTTGATGCTAAGACTAAACAATGTATCTTTCTGGGGTTATGGTAAAGATGAGTTTGGATACAAATTTTATGATCCTATTGACAAGAAAGTGATTTGAAGCCGAGATGTTGTGTTTGCAGAGAATGAGACTTTGCAGGATGTTGATAAAGATCAGAGTTCAACACCTCAGGCTAGTGATGGTTCAGCTGACTTGAAGATAATTTCTCCTACAACCATAGAGGAGCATGGTGCAGTTGATGACCAGGGTAATCAGCAGGATGTTGCAGATGATGCAGTTGATTTTGATCAGAACATTGACGATGATATGATTGAGGAACCAGTACGATAAGGCTCCACCAGTTATTCCCAAGAGATCTACTAGAGAGAGACACCCTTCTACTAGATATCCATGTTGAATATGTGTCCTAAGCCCAATCGGGTTAGACCGGATCCGACCGGGTCAGGTCATTTACAGTCTATTTAAGTTCATGTAATAACTTTATTGTGATTAGTAAAAGCACTTTTCTTATTATATATTTTGTTTATTTATTAGACCGATTATGATATTGTGTATATGATAACGTCCTTAGTATTAAACTGTGATAGAGAAACCATGATAGTGATTATGGTTGATGAGATCTCTAATCACTTTAATAAGTTTGATACTTAAATGTCTCTAGGCTGATGTACTGTTGAACATGGCATTGATTGTACGAACAGACTAGCATGCATGAAATGTTTTCTATCTTTAAGGGCAGGGATAGATCTCGTCTATCAAAGTGTAGTAGCACTTGGACTGTACGTGGATGTGTATTAGAGAATGCGTCGTTAGACTGACCCACTTACACTGTTAAGTTTCACACTATGTGACGGTTGTGTAATTATCCTTAGGACCGGAGTCTGCATGGCATCACGGTGTGAATTGTCATGCTTTGACATTATTGAAGTTTGCCTTAACCACGGGGCGATCATGCGGTAGTGATTGGGTATGATACTGAAGCATGCGGAGTATACATGTTAGGTCGTCTGGGGATCGCGTACCCTATGAGTAGGAGTGAATATCTGAAAGGGCCTTCCCATAAAGAATGTCTAGTTCTCGTGAATCTTTACAAAGTGGGAGTAAATGAGTTATTCCGAGAGAGCCTGATATCCATATTGTGGGATACGATCAAGATACGATCGTATGGATATTACTACAGCAATAGATTCTAATTACATGCTAACCGAGCACATGAAAGGTAGTAGTTATTGCGTATTGACTCTTCCGATGATTGGGGGTCATGGACGTGTTGCTAGACGCTATCCATGATCGTTAGAGTTGAAGGGCATTTTCGTAATTGCGCCTTATGTCTACGGCCAACATATTCAGAAGCCTATCGGGTCACACACATGTGAATATCGAGTCGAATTAAAATGTGGTTATAGTTGATGACCAAATAAGAAAAGTTTTATCTCAAGACTATAAAGGTTATAGTGGTAATTAATATGATGATATTTATTTATTATGAATAAATATAATACAAGATATTAATTATTATGATTACTTAAATATATATGTATTTAGATACATATTTTGAAATTTATTATATATATGTATTTTGTGAATTAATTATAGCATTATATTAATTAAGGAAAATCCCAAATCCCAATATTTGGGGATAAGGGCGCAGGTCATTAATGTACTAGATACATTTGGATTATGCAATTTAATTAATAAGATAACCATAATATTAATATTGGATATTAATTGATTTTTAGAAAATATAATTATGGTAATAAGATAAAGATATTCAATATAAGATATTGACAATATTAGATTTATTTAATATGAGATATTAAAATAAAAGAGATAAATCAATCATAGTGATTTTCCTTATTTTATTAGGAAAATGCTTTTCTTTCTCATCAATCTACTAGAAGTTTCTCCTAATCAGATTAGGAGGCAATAGGGGCGCATGTTACTCTTATAAAAGGGAGGCTTGACTAGCTCTTTTGTACATCATTATTCCAAGAGCTAATTGTTCTTGAAAAAATAAGAAAGCTTCTTAGAGAGAGTATTGTGAGGAAGAAAAAGGTCGACCTAGCAATCGAGTTTTTCTAGTAGCAATCCAGGAGGATTCCGGTGAGGTGTTCGTGTGGATAACTCGTAGAGGCCGGACGCTTGGACGGCTTGCGCGCATCTACATCTACCGGACGGTCAAAGCTTCGATCTTTAAGATCAAGAAAGGTATAATCTTTGTCCATATGTTTATTGTTTAAACGAAATCGATCCTTGGATCGGAAATCAAATTTTAATTTTCCGCTGCGCTACTCGTTTGATTTCCTAAAAGTGGTATTGGAGCCAACTTCGAGCTTAAGCAATAAGCATAACTAATTCGCGTAGTAAATAGATCCAATAGATTAAATCATGTTTGATATTGATTGATTAAAAATGCACAAAAAGAAAAAAAAAAAAAAGGGATCGGCGGCGGTGCTCGGCCGACTGGCGGTGGCGCCGCCACCTCAACACTCGTCGGCGGCGTCGGCGGCCCTAGGCTGTCGGCGGCTGCCGGCCGATGCCACCCCCCGTTTTTGTTTTGTGTATTTTAATTTCAATATAGTACATGGTTATTAAATTATTAATTGATTACAAGTTAATTAATTAATTGATTAGATGCTATAAAGACGAAAGTAGTTTAAAATTAATTTTTTTCATAAGACGTGATTGTATGGATTAGATAGTAGATATAATTCGATTATATGGACCCCGATTGATCATGGACTCGACCAATAGGATAGATGTGAATGCTTTATTTTTCTGTTGGATTTTTATTGTTGTCCTAGGCCGTTATGAAGAACGTGACCTAGTTTTATTTTTGCATTATCTCATTCGTGTTAGCTCCCTCCGTGTGCGGCGGGTGTAAAATTTAATTGTTAGATTTTATGTAATAATATATTGAAGACAAAGACGAAGGCCCAAAGAAAGAAAAATAAAGATCCATGGAGATGGTGCATGTCAAAGATCCATTGACGGTTGCGGCTACCCTTAGCTTGTGACCCGCGGTTTCGTCAGTTTGTATTCGAAACCGCACTTAGGAAAAATCCATTATCCTACCGGTTACTTTATGCGCGGAATGTTGTGTATGTTTTACTTTATATGATATTATAGTAATATGCACGTTTAGATGAGACCGTAATTAAAATAAAATTAATTAAGAAAAATTATTCCCACGAGAAAAAAAAACGAGTCATAAATATGTCTCTCAATATTATAATGACGGTGAAGAGCCCTTGTTCGGATCCAACTGATCTGCCCACGTCGGGAGTTGACCTACCTCGGGTATATCGTTATTATCGACTATCGAGATATGATCGTTATGAGATCTCATGAATACTTGGGTTACGACTCGACTAAGAATCTCACGGTGATTGGCCCACGTCAGGACCGTTTGATTTTAGAGAATGAGGTTGGCTATCACATAGACGATGTGAATTGTCAAAGAGTTGTTATGTGTTTATTGTTTAAACGAAGTCGATCATTGGATCGGAAATCAAATTTTAATTTTCCGCTGCGCTAATTGTTTGATTTCCTAACAATCCGGTGACTGAGTATGTTTTGCTCTCAGATAGTAGAGAGCCTGAATGTTTTGAGGAGGCCATGGATGACGAACATAAAGATAAATGGCTTGATGCTATGAAAGACGAGATGAAGTCTTTGCATGACAATCACACATATGAGTTGGTGAAATTGCCTAAGGGGAAGAAAGCTTTGAAGAATAAGTGGGTCTTTAGAATTAAAAACGAAGACGGTAATTCTAAACCTCGGTATAAGGCAAGATTAGTAGTAAAAGATTTTGGTCAGAGAAAAGGCATTGATTTTGGTGAGATTTTCTCTCCTGTTGTGAAAATGTCTACTATCCGGACTATTCTTGGCTTGGCAGCTAGTCTTGATTTGGAGGTTGAGCAGATGGATGTTAAAACAACTTTTTCTTCATGGTGATTTGGAAGAAGACATCTACATGGAGCAGCCAGAGGGTTTTCATGTGAAAGGAAAAGAGGATCTTGTGTGCAAGTTGAAGAAGAGTCTTAATGGGTTGAAGCAAGCGCCTAGACAGTGGTATAAGAAATTTGAGTCTGTCATGAAGGAGCAGGGTTACCGGATGACTACTTCAGATCATTGCGTGCTTATTAGCAGACTCTCAGAGGATGATTTTATCATTCTTTTGCTCTATGTTGATGATGTTTTGATTGTTGGCAAGAATGCTTCAAGGATTGACAGGTTGAAGCAGCAGTTAAGCAAATTTTTTGCCATGAAAGACTTGGGCCATGCAAAGCATATTTTAGGGATGCAGATTACTCGTGACAGAGAGGCCGGGAAAATTTATTTGTCACAAGGGAAGTACATAAAGAATGTGCTTCAGAGATTTAGCACGAGTGATGCTAAAGAAGTGTCCAGTCCGCTTGCATCTCATTTGAAGTTGAGTATCAAACAGTGTCCTTCTAGCGATGATGAAAAGGAAAAGATGCAGAAGGTCCTGTATGCTTCAGCAGTGGGTAATTTGATGTACGCCATGATATGTACTAGACCAGACATAGTATATGCAGTTGGTAAGGTCAGTCGTTTTCTTTCTAATCCTGGTAAAGAGCATTGGAATGCTGTGAAATGGATTATGAGATATCTCAAGGGTAATACAGATTTATGCCTTACTTTTGGTGGTGAAAAACCCGTGTTGGTTGCTTTCCTTGATTCTGATATGGCTGGAGATGTTGATTCTTACAAGTCTACTTCAAGATATTTGATTAAATTTGCAGGGGGAGCTGTGTCATGGCAATCGAGGTTGCAAAAATGTGTTGCACTTTCAACTACCGAAGCTGAGTATATTGAAGCAACTGAAGCATGTAAAGAGTCGTTGTGGATGAAGAAGTTTCTCCAAGAGCTTGGTTTGAAGCAAGATCAGTATGTGTTGCTTTGTGATAGCCAGAGTGCTATTCATCTTGGTAAGAATGCAACATTTCATTCTAGGACCAAGCACATTGATGATCGTTATCATTGGATTCGGGATGTGTTGGAGTTGAAGTTGCTAGCACTTGAAAAAGTGGACACGGATTACAATGGTGCGGATATGTTGACAAAAGCGTTGATAAGAGAGAAGCTTGAGATATGTCGTTCTATTGTGGGAATGACGAATTCCTCCACAATGTCGTGAGGGGAGATTTTTTGGGTGGATCACTTCTTTGTGGAGCCCAAGCCCACTAAATAATTAGAAAAATAATAATATGTCAAGTAGTTTTTAAGGGAACAAATTAGGTTAATTTTTCCCTAATTTTCACAATAGATAGGAGCTATGTTGCACGGACACGGACACGGACACGCCGCACGACACGACACGGACACGGCGACACGGCTAATTCTAAAATTTAAGGACACGACACGGCCCCGACACGTTACATATAATATATATATATATATATATATATATATATATATATATATATATATATATATATACACATATATATATGTATATACACACATATATACATCTATATATACATATATATAAGATATGTAATACTTAAACTCTATCAATATCTAAAATAGATATTTGTTATCTATACGGTGTCAAAAGTAAAAAGAAAATTATGATTTGACTTTCAAAATATTACAAATTAAGTGTAAAAACGATTGTCTATAACAAAAAAACATATAAACATAATACGAGTAATCAAAATAGAAATTGTATATTTTCGGGTTTAATCAAAAAAACATTGAAAAAATTGTGTTCGAGAGGTGTCGGGAGGTGTCGGCGCCGTGTCGGAGGTGTGTCGACAACGTGTCGGAGGTGTGTCGACAACGTGTCGGAGGTGTGTCGGATATTAAAATTTTAAATAATATTAATTTAATCAGCCGACACGTGTCGGACACGGTGTCGGAGCGTGTCGGAGCGTGTCGTGTCGTGTCTTGTGTCGGACACGGCGCACGGCGCCCATATTGAAGTGTCGGTGCATCATAGGATAGGAGGCAAAAATAGAGGCAAAATTCGCAGGATTTTTGGTGTTTAACCGATCAGCACGCAATTTTGAGGGTTTGTTCGTCTCTCATTCTTCTTCAATCTGAACGGTGGAATTTGTGTTTCAACGGTTCAATTTTTGGGAATTTGGCGCCGACCTGACTGTGTTTCCGGTGATATTTTTCAACAACTCTTGTATTTTGCATTCTCAGTTGATGCTTTGGTGTAGTTGAGTTGGTTGATGTGTTTGAAACACTTTTGTGTCATCTTTTGATGATTAGTGGAGTTTTTTGTGGGCCTCGGCCTCGTGGTTTTTACTATCTCACATCGAGAGGGATTTTCCACGTTAAAATTATGGTGTTGATTTTCTTGTGTTTCGTTTCGCTTTATTTGTGATTTGATTTCGTTGGGGCTGCCTCGTTTAATTCCGTTGCGTGTCGTTGGGAAGACTTTGTGGGTATTTGTGATACATGTGGTATTGCGGTTGTTTGTTTTCCCAACAATTATGCGTAGCTCTATAGTTGGTCTATGTGTATGCTTAGGCATAACACTAGTATTGGTACACCTAAGAGTTTGTTAGATTTGGAATAATTTGCCAGTTGGGTATGCTGTGTATATACACAGAACATTATCTGTAATCAAAGCTGTGATGAACAAAATCTATTAAGCACCATTTTCTATCTCGGTATCAGAGCCAAGACTGCCATGGCTACCTCCGGCCAGCAATCATCTGGCGAAGAATTTCCGCCATTTTCCACCATGACAAGCTCCATTTTACAAACACCCACATGTTCTGTTTTGGGTTGAGCTCAACACCCATTTCTACACCGATCCGGCCACATGTCACCACCACTATGCTTTTTCCAACCACCGGAGTTAGCTTCTCCCAGCTCCATGTTAATCCACCACCGTTCTACTCCACAACTACGAGCATGCAACCCAGTTTCTCACCTCCACCAATCCTCATTCTCTCTTCCAAACCTCATTTTGGCACCAGCCTTTCTTATAATATGACCGTCAAGTTAGATCGGAATAACTATTTATTGTGGAGGTACACTGTCCTCCCTGTTATCCGAGGACACAAACTTAAAGATCTTATTTATGGCACGAATATTCCACCTGTTTATCTAAATTCTGGCTTAGGAACATCTCATCTACAACCTGGGCCTTGAAATCTGCATATGATGAGTGGATTGCTGTAGATCAACTATTGCTTGGATGTCTATGTGGATCCATGACAGAGCATGCATTACAAGAAATTGTTGGATGCAACACACCACATGAGGTATGGATCACACTTGAGACCATGTTCAACAGTCAATCTCCGTCCAAAATTCTTGAATAAAAAGGTGCACTTACCAAGACCACTAAGGGAGGAAGATCAATGCCAGATTATCTTGCAAAGGCCACAACTGGTTACCCCATCTCTAGTTCTGAGATCATCCTTGCTACCCTATGAGTTTTACCCAAAGAGTATGAGTCTGCAATTGTCAACATTACCTCTAGAGTTCAATCCATGAGTTGGGCCGAGGTTCAGGCTCAGTTAATCACACATAAACGCCTTATTTCCCGGTTTAATCCTCCTGGATCACTTTATTTGAATCATCCTACTGCTCTTATGGCATAAGGCAGAGGCAGGGTGTAATACCGTACTCCCGACCCCTAGGTCCACTGGGGTCATTCTAGGAGGGGTTGCGAAGCTCTCGCCGCGACTTCAATAACAAGACTAGAAATCCCAAAATAATCTACCAAATCCACGATTTAACATAATAAATCCACAAGTTAATTTTACATCAATCCAATAATTATTTCCATTACAAAATATTACAAACCATAAAATTACAAAAGCTCTTAAAAAAATAAACCGAGATACCATCCAAAAACATTAATTTCCTTTATCTTCGAATCTCGATCAATCATCGTCTACAATTTCTCATTTTCCTTGGTCAAAACATGTACCTATATTTGTAAAAGAAAAGAAAACAAAAGAGACAAAGAAACAAAAAAAACGAGGTGTCAGCAAAGGGCTGGTATGAGCGACGTGTGCAAGTGTTATACTATATATATATATATATATATATATATATAAAATAAGATATCTTGATCAACTATTAGAAATCACAACGGAAGTCTTTTATTAGTTGATAGAACAAATGAAAAGTACTATTTTTAATATTGAAGTGCACGAGCATTAAGAAAAACATGTCGAGTTCATTTACAAGCACCAAATTTGGCCGAGCCGATGAGTCAAGTACCGCCCTAACACCGTTTTACCATATGGATTTCAACCGCACTCCACGAGAACTAGCCATGCTCGACAACTCCGGCCGATTGTCGTGGAAAAGGAATCAACCTTTGCCGTGCAAACCTCCTACACGGTTCCGGCCAACCCTATCCATGCCCTAGGACCCACGCACCAACCGTCGGCCTTGCTTTCCCGGTCGTAGCATGAATCTTCGGGGAAAAGGTACCGTCCCCACTCTTACGAGTGAGCACTCTAGCTCCGTCGGAAAGACTTCGAGTCAAGAGGCCCCGAGACCGGTGACTAGCCGTTCTCCTGTAGCGAGAACTCTAATCCCCCTAGCCACCGAGCTTTGACACTTTCGTGTCACGAGCGAGCGAGCGAGCATTATCCGTCAATTCCAAGTATCGCTTTATTTATTTATAAAAATGTGCACTACTTTCAAATCAAGTCGTTTAATTTTAAAGAAATCATTTGAAAATGACTTCCGAGTTTAAAAGTTCATTCGATATATATACACAAAATATTTGAAAATAATAGAAAACACACTTTTGGCTTTATATCAAAATAAAAAACTCACTGATTGTCCGAGCTATTCGATCCACCCTAATACTCGAGATATTGATCCATCCCGTATACATTAGCTACCCCTTTTCCACCTTCCTAATAAATCCTCATGCAAACCTGTTGACTTGCAATCTGCTTCTAAGCGTTTTTCTTTACTATGTCCCATGAATCATCACCATTCTATAGCCCCTTAATTTCCCTTCAATATGTGCTAAACTCAAAATTTCATAGATTCAATACTTATCAAGAACAGAAGGCTAGGTACATTGTGGTGTTTGATATTGATTGTACATTTGTTGATGGAGGAGACACTACCTTTTTTCTGGAACAGTGGAACTAAGTAAATTTGATGTTGAGAGTGAATTGTTACTTTGATGGAAGGTTATTCCGACGACTCGATGAAGTTCATGGTGGATGTTTATGGAGTCGATGATGGTTAAACGATAGAAGTGACAGACAGTCATCAACTTATTCTGACTTGGGATTCGGTTAATTGGCTTGTTTTCAAGCTATTTTGCTTACCGGTACATCCATGATTTAACAACGAAGAAGATGGCCAGCCTCCGGCGCTCTGAATCGTAACTGGCAAGTCCGTCATAGAAAACATTGATATATTATATTGATTCCGACGTGGAAAAAAGAGAGATGAATTTGAATATATATGTATGGTGATGGCTACAAGGTAGGAAATGTTGATGATAGGAAAGGGATATAAAACAACTTCAATTGTGGGAAAATAAAATGGTGTTGTTTAGGTTGTGTAAATCAATAAATTTGGTTGTATAGGTGTGAAGGTAAAAATGCTTACGGATTTTGCATTTTGCAGAGAGGGTTGCATCCTTCTTGTGTTCCAACTATGGACTTTGATGGCTAAGGAAACTAAATACGAAGAACTATAATACAAATTGCACCTTATGCTATAGACTAGTGATACTATTTTCCGTGCAAAGCACGGAATGCCCACTACAGAATCGATTCAAAGTATTGGGCTAACACAAAAGGAAACAAGTGGAGAAAAAACAACACACAATATTACATAAATAATTGCATAGATTAATTAGGTTGCTAGCTACCATATCAATGATATGACATAGTTTACAGAAAACACAGAAAATACAATTGTGAAATTAATCATATAAGCTGAAAATGTAATAAATCTTAGACATAAGACCAAGACAATAACAATAAATATACCATGTAACAGAATTCCATCAAAGAGGGTTAGAATATGAGTGCCAGGATACCACGCAAGAAAGAAGTGAAGAGTAGCATGCTGCTAATCTATATAATAAAAGGTACATAGAAGAACAAGGGAATTCTATAGCAAGCATTTATACGCAGGACCTTGGCAGAGGACACCTACAAAAGTTTGTGTTTAATATGTGAATTACCTACTTGAAGAAAATGAAAAAAAAAACCTCTTATGTAATGATATGGACAAATAGATACATCAAGGTGAATGAACACAAAGAAAACTCTACATTTACAAGTAAAATGCCAGCAGAAACTTCTATAGTCTCTCCACATGAAAATCTATAACCGGTCTAATAGTTGAAGCCAATGATCTAAGTTCATCTATTTCTTCCTTGCTTAGTCTCCAACCCAACGCCCTACCAAACTCCTTTGCTTGTTCAGCATTTTTGGCCCTAGGTATGGGTACTACATTCTCCTATGCTATCAACAAGTTGAGTACAACTTGCCATTTTAGACAAAATGAGTTAAAGAAGTAATTACCTCTCTGTCTGAATACAAATGCTCAGAGAAATTTGAAAGTAAAAAAATACACTCATGGCTAAAGACTCACAAAAATATGATCGATCTAAAAGTCTAGGAGCACAAAGAGTGCCAAGAACCTGTGTATCTGTTTTGTTGTGTCTCTGTCTTGGTTCATGTATCCTGTTGATCAGTGGGTGTAGTTGCAGTAACAATAATTCGAGTAAGAAAGTTAATCAAGAATCATGGCTTAATCTGTACATATAAAGAAGCCTTACTTTGGTCAGGAACTCAGGTGTCCTCGAGGACCAGAAGGCTACTTTCCTGTCAAAGCACCTGCACGTGTTGAAAACCATGAGTTCTATTACTTGGATTTTTAATAAACGGTTCAAAATATTGCGCTAACACAGAAGGCAATAAGCGGGGGAAAACAACACAATACTACATAGATAAGCATAGATTAACCAGTCTGTTAGCTACCATATCTATGATATGGCATAGCTTACAGAAATACACAAACAAAATACTACCGTTCATTGATCAATAGTCTACAAATAGTATATATATATAATAACATAACGTTATGATACAATGTAATTGACTTATCATTTTTTACAGAAACAGCACAGCAACACACTACTAATTCATAAATTAGGCCTTCAATATAATCTATCCAATCGGGGTAGCTGTCAATATATTCGAGCTAGGGATTGTGATTGCATGGTAAGTGAGGAGTAGTAAATAGATAACTGAGAAGTGGAGCAACCACTGCTATGCTTAAACTGTTTCCCAGCAACGCGTAACTGGACACAAACATGTAGCAAAAGTGTTTTAAGCAACCAGAATCAGAAATCGAAATCAAACAATTCATAGTCCAGAAAACAAAACATGCACACACAAACAATGTCAAAAATGTATGGATTCCAAAATTGTTGAGAAGGTAATTTAACAAAGACATATCTTGTGTGTGCACTAAGGCATATAAAGGGGTGAGCCTTTTCTAGACATCTATTTAGCAAATTAAGCTTTTATTTGAGACGGTAATTTGAAAAGGACATATCAACATTAATATTTTTTGTGAAAATAGATTAGGAAAACAATACCAAGACTGATGGTGTGGAAATTGGAAATCCGATGGAAAAGAATACATTTTCGCAACCTTGCCATAAATGAAACCACAAAAACGAAAAGAGTTATTCATCGATAATGTGGGCGTAACTGCCTAGATAAACACACAAAATTGACATGTAAAATCTTACTTCTCTTGGAGTGAGGTATCTGAGATGAAGTGCTTCAAGTGACAACACATTGTTTTTCTGCATTCCCTCCTCATACTACATCAGTAAACAAACCAATATAAGCTGAATCATCCTTCATTTCTTAGGCACAATGAACCCCAGGTACAAGGGTCTAAATGAGACAATCTGCCAAAGCAGTTTGGTGTTCGGCTCGTTCATATAGGAATCTATCAAACTTGAGCTGAACTCGAGCATCCTGAAGCTTAAAGCGTTTGCTCGTTGGCATTATTGAGCCTTTTAGAATTTAATGTTTGTATGTGTAATGTATATATATGTATGACTATGCGCAAATGCATGCGTATGTATATGTACATGTACATTAGGTGTGAGGTAGGAAAAACCCCTCAATTTGAATTTCTATTTTTATAAATTAAGAATATTCAGAGAAATAATTCACGATAAGAATAAATAAAACCATCACAATATTGAACAAACCACACCTGTTCAGTAGCCAAGAGAGATTCAGTCCCCTTCACAAATCGATAGCAATTTTTTGGGAAACATCAGCATCGCCTAGAATCTGGAAAAACAATTTCGGCAGTCTCTTAAGGAACATCTATTGGAGTTACATCGGATAAAGCAACCTGGCAAGGAGCAAAGAGTGGAGCAATGTGTTCTAGTTCATGGCAATTACCATGGGCGAAAAAACTGATCGATTTCTGGATCAGGGACATTGCATAGGATAACAGACGGAGTAGACGTTTTGATGCTTACGAAAGAAGCATTATTGTCATGCTCCTTACATAATGGTTCAAATTTACTTTTCTTGTGAAGACACTGAGAACTTGTTCTTGTACCTTCTTGTTTACAACTTGTTCTTAGCTTTTTCCTTTTTCCCTCCACCTAGAAAGCTTAGCTAATCTATCTAATTGTGTAATGATATTTGCTGTTGTTTTCGACACACACTGATTTGTTTGGCTAGACATAACACCCTAAAGGAACATTTATTTCTGTATAGTGCCGGAAGGGGTAAAAAATAAAAGGGTAAAGCAAAACCAAGCAAGGGGAAAAACAACAATGTTAATAAGGTACCTTTAGAGCAGCCATTTGAAACCTCAAACACTTCACACCATGCCTGACAAATAAGCATCAGCAGTAGTTCGTATCCGGTCATCTCATACAGCCGCGGACAACGCTCAAGACGGTTTGTTTTTTCATATTGGGTATCATGAAAGTAGAATTGTAGGTTATTGCACTGATCATCTGTTCCAATCAGATCATTTATGAAATGGTATACTTGACCTTGCTAAAATTTGAAAATGAAAAACACTACACACAGAAAGGAAAAAACACACAACAGATGCACAGATAAAGAGTATGTCAAGCAACAAAAGCAACTAACAATGCCTAATGACTGAAGCAGATTGGTAGCATAGCTAACAAGTTAAGGGGTCAATATATCAACAAATTACCTGTGAGGCAACCATACTGGTTAGACTTAAGGTGCAAAGTCCACTGCTCTAGCTTGTAGAAAGCCTGTAGATGCAAATGAAACATAGTAAAGCAAATTAGAATACATACACAAAGGTGTAAGTTAACCAAAGTCTCAAAAAGATGTCAAAACCGCAGTTAAACATGGGAAGAAACAACTATAAGTACACAACTTAGTTGTTTTTTGAAGCCAAACAACAGAAATTGCGCAAAACTGTAACACTACTTTCTACCTGTTGTAAATGAAAAGAGGCCTGAATACATTCAAAGGGCCAAAGACAGTTGCATTTAACACTACGTAATACTCTGTAGGTGATTGGGCCAAAGACGGTTGCATTTATGATCTGGAGTTCAGGTTGTGGGTGTTTATTCTTGTCTCTCTCTTATTGCAGCCTTTAGTGGATCCTCTGTAGGTGATTGGGTCAGGTATCCAAATCTCAACGGTGTAGAGATGCGCGCACTCTGTAAGTTCACAGCTCCAGTTCTCTTTGTTGTTTCTCTTTAGCGCTCGAGTTTTTAATTTTTCGATGGTGACATGGCTTGTTATCCAAAAAGAAAACATCGACACTTTTGCTAGGTTCATTTAATTTATTTATTTTTGAGCTGCGGATGTGTGTAATTTAACCACGCACATGCTTTACAGAGACTTAAGATTCATTTCTGGTTGCTTGTCCTACACTGGTGGCTTATCATTCATACGGTGAAAAGACAAAGGCTGCCTACTTTCTCTATCTTTCATACTATTGCTAATTGGTCAATATTGCATGTGTATATATATATATATATATATATATATATATATATATATATATATATATATATATATATATTTATGTATTTGTGTGTGCGCCTTTATATATCTATATACATGTATGTAGTATGTCTGTATGTATGTTACAAAAAAATGGTAGAACTACAAGAGCGTATGTGTGTTCTCATTTCTCATCATTGGAAATTAGGCATTTGATTGAAGGACAAGATAAACAGGTTTACACATTATGTATCCATTATTTTCTACATTTAATACACAGAGATAAATCTGGAGAGCTTACCTTGAACGACGCCACCAATGCACTTTGCACCAGAAATTGCAGATATATAATTGCTCGCGAAACGTTTTGAATGTATCTGAAGCTAAGTCCGTTGTTGTTCGGTCAAGCTAAAGTATCAAATTAAAACACAAAACATAAAAAAAAAAAAAAAAAAAAAAAAAAAAAAAAAAACAGACCCCTAAGACATCAGCTGTCGATAGAAACCCCACCTGGCTAGCATGTAGCTCAAGAGCCACCTCCTCCTGCGCAGTCAACTTTATCTGCAAAATGTATGTCAATCAGAGCAGTCCATCTAAAATATAAATATGAAGTGAAATTGAAGGCATAAGGGCAAATTAGGTGCATATTTAGTCTTGAAGCAACAAGTAATACCTCATCAGTAGTGTCCATGTATGAGATTTATTCCCTACCACATGTCCTACTGACTGCCAAGCTGGATGCATGGCATCCCCTGAATGTCGTAGACGCAACTCATCACCAGGGACAATACGCAATTCATTGTCTTCCAGTAGAAAACCCCCAAAAACTTGACTCATAAATTTGAGACATATATTCGACCGAGGAAAATATACAAACAAGAATGAAGAAAAATGAAAAAGCAGGTACGGAAACAATGCAGATCACATATTTGCAGTAACAAGCGAAATGTTGCACAAGCACCTTTGGAAAAACAAAATACGCAACACGTTTCTTGTTAAGGCCAATGTCCCAGCGCATTGTCAGCCTGTCCTTGCTTTGAGACTCTTTCAGCTTCTACAATTCCCAAACAAATAGAAGGAAACACGGGCCAAAAATAATCCAGAAATTGACACCAAAAATAAAACAGCAACCTAACTCAATGAATTACAGGAAAAAATATGTTACTTCACGCTCACACATCGGAAAGAAAATAATATGCCACAACTGGTTCATAAAATTAAGTCATAAAATAAGAATTTCATTGACAATTCGATAAGTGCAAGAGATTAAATTGTAATGAAACGGTGAATCAGCTACAAGTTCATTTTTTTTTACTGCAAATATTCTTGATTCCATTTATTGTCCCTCAGATTTATTGACGAAAGAAAAAGAAAAAATCAGATAATTAACAAGTAACAGCTAACAATACCTTATCATAATCAGCTTCAAGCTTGATCAAAGGTGCAAAAACCTTTTGATACTGCAATAGAGAGAAGAAATAAAAATCAAAGAACAAAAAGAAAGTGCTACCTGCTGAGCATACACCAAAGCAAACCGAAAACACACCCAACAACTCAACATTGCCAGTTGCCACTGCACAGACCTGATATGCGTCCTCGTACTTCAGTGCTACCTGCTGAGTATATTCAGAACACTCGTCATCCCCAGTCTCCTCAAGATTCATCCAACTCATTTCAGCAGCCAAAGCATCCATCGCCGCAGTTGAATTGCGTGGATCATTGAGTGAGATAATCGGACGTTTTGGGTATTGACCATGTGTTGTCATGAACTATTGATGAGTAGCTTGAAACACTTCCTCTAACCTTGCTACGAATTCAGGTGGAGCTCCGATCTGCAACAATATACATATATAAAAACCATTTCATCACCAGAAACCCCGACATGAAAGCCATTGGATAATTTTATCAGAGTGGAAGAAATAACAAAAACAATTATTTAACACAATAAAATTTGTGAATCTGGAAGAAATAACAGAACCAATAATGAATTTGGACAGACGGAGATATGGTACCTTCAGAAAAGAGGAGAGAATCCTTTAGACAAGGAGGGGCGGTTGGGAGCAATTCCAAATGCGGTGTTGCAGTTGTTGTACTCCATTGACGATGTTTGAGGAGCAGTTGATAGTCCCAGAGAAAGGACGGTAGCAGTTAGAAGGTTGGGGAAAGTCTTTCTCGATACAACCTAACATAATTTAATTATTTATTTATTTAAAAGAAAAAAAAAAGGAAAAAAAAATGGAATGACCACCTGTCGAGAAAGCAAACATTTTGCCAAAGGAAAAAAAGATGTCGTGGATTATTCCTAGGGCTGGATTTTTTGCTCATACTAAGAGTAAGAAAATAGGTATATATAGACTACAGCTTTTAAAATAAACTATTGGGAGTTGAATTCACTTTTTTTAATTGCATTAACACTCAAACCATTAACTCTCTCCTTTTAACGTAAAGTAACATACATGTTTTCTTGAAAGCACTCATTAACCCATTAATTTTGTCATCAATTTTTTTTAATAAAAGAAATTTATATTCATATTAATCGAACAAGGTATTAATAAAGACTTCACATGTAAAGATAGAATAAAAGTAATTAATATTTTATTATGGCTACATTTGTACTTAATTAATATACGTGAAAAATACAATTTAATAACGCATTCAGATATGAAACAAACATTTACACATCTTTGTACTTGTCGACGTGATATAAAGGGAATGAACTTTGTTCTTATAGTGTGACCGGTCGTTTCTACGACTAATACTTATTATTATTTTTTTTTTTTGACAACTATACCCTTTTCGTTTTATGCCATAAAATTCAGGCGTTACACAGGGGCTCTTACAATCAGTCTAATCCTTCAAGGGGTAGAGGGTCTGGTGGTGGTGGAAGAGGTAGATCAAGGGGCAGAGGTGGAGGAAGAAACAATAGCACTTCTGCAAATACTAATGGAAACACCAAACCAACATGTCAGATTTGTGGCAAATCTGGACATATTGCTATAGAATGCGGCACATGTTTGAGGAAAACTATGTGCAACCTTCTTCAAATCAGCGAAATTCAAGACAAATGGCTGCTTACCTTGCTACCCCTGAGATGTCTACAGATTCTGGATGGTATGCAGACAGTGGGGCTTCAAACCATGTCATATCTGATCTTGGTAATCTCTCATTAAGGTCTGAGTATGAAGGTAATGATACACTAATAGTAGGGAATGGTAATCATATGCACATTGCTCATACAGGCCACACTACACTTTATCATAATCTTCACTTGTCCAATATTTTACATGTTCTTAAAATCCAGAAAAGTCTGCTTAATGTTTCTAGACTAACTACTGACAACCCTATGCTCATTGAATTTTCTGCTTCTAAATGTTTTGTTAAGGATCAAACATCAAAGAAGGTGTTACTGGAAGGAACCCTGGAAAATGGCCTCTACAAGATGCAGCCAGTCAAAGCCATTAAGCCTGACTACTCCAGATATTTCTCTTCTCAGAGCTCCCTTCATTCCCAAAAGACTATCAGCTTGAATGGTTACTTCTACCAATCAAAATAATCAAGTCATTGTTTGGCATAGGAGGCTAGGACACCCTTCTCTTAGGGTTTTGAATCAAGTCTTAACAGATTGTAATGTGTCTGTGAATGAACAAATGCCTTTTGTGATGAATACCAATATGGTAAATTGCATGCTACTCCTTTTCATGTGTCCCAAAGTAGAGCCTCACATGCTCTTGAATTGATTCATACTGATCTTTGAGGATCTTCTCCAATTAGATCCACTTATGGTTATCTGTACTATGTACACTTTGTTAATGATTACAGTCGGTTCACTTGGATATATCCTTTAAAATTGAAGTCAGAAGCCTATGATGTTTTCATATTGTTTAAACAATTGGTAGAAACTCCGTTTAACACCAAAATTAAACATGTTCAATCTGATTAGGGAGGGGAATACAAAACCTTAGAACCTTTCCTTGCCAAATGTGGCATTCAATTCAGACATCCTTGTCCTCACATTCATCCCCAAAATGGTAGATCAGAAAAGAAACATAGACATGTAGTAGAAGCAGGTCTCACCCTCTTAGCACATGCATCTTTACCATAAAAGTACTGGTGGGATAACTTCCTTCATGCTATCAATCTCATCAACATTCTACCAACCCTTGTCTTGAACAACATCACACCCTATCAAGTTCTCCATCACAAAAAACCTAGTTACAATCTCATCAAAACCTTTGGTTGTTCCTGTTTTTCATACCTTAGGCCCTATCATCATCACAAGGTCCAGTATCTCATACAAAAATGTGTCTACCTTGGTCTTAGTCATGCTCACAAGGGTCATAAATGCATAGATACCACAGGTAGGATCTATAAATGTAGAGATGTTACTTTCAATGAACAAGAATTCCCTTACCAGTCTATGCATCCCACAGCTAAACACACACACAGTCCTGTGTCTATTTCAAGTATCACCTGCCCTATATCAAGTACTTTAGCTGCTCCAAAAACACCAGATGCTCCAGTAACACCTACTGCTGATGCCACTGATCTGTCTTCCACAGGTACATCTCTTCCTTCTCATACTACTCCTACATTCACCCATCCTGATTATTACCCTGTGCATTCCACACATCATGACACTGATCTCACACCTCATTCTAGTGACACACCACTTCTTCATCCAATACTTCTTCACCCTCCACCACACCCCACCCCTCTCCCACACCCGATCCTTCTGCATATAATATCCCTGTTACCACTGGCCACACTATGCAAACTAGGTCAGTGGCATTTTCAAGCCTAAGCTTATTTTTACACTTGTGTCTGAGCATTGTGCAGTTGATTACAATTCTGAACCATCATCTGTGTTAGAAGCTTTGTCTCAACCTCACTGGAAGAAAGCCATGGAAGAAAAGTATGATGCTCTTCTGCAAAACAAGACATGGAACTGGTGCCTCCCTCATTTAATCATCACCTAGTTGGCAATAAGTGGATCTTTAAAGTTAAACACAAACCATATGGATCTGTCTTAAAGTACAAGGCCATACTTGTGGCAAAGGGGTATTCACAGCAAGAGGGGTAGATTATTCAGAAACATTCAGTCCAGTTGCAAAAGCTGGCACCATCAGAGTGTTTCTTACTGTTGCTGTTCATAATGACTGGCCAATTAAACAAGTTGATATCAACAATGCCTTCCTCAATGAGAGTCTCCAAGAGTGTGTCTACATGCCTCAACCAACAAGCATTGTGAGTACAAGTAAACCAGACTATGTGTGTAAACTAAATGTTCGGTAAAAACTAGTTTTAAATTTATAAACCGAAACACCCCAAGTATAAGGCTTGTAGTAAAGGGTGTTAACGGGTCGTCCTAAGGGAGTCGAATGTTTATCGGATTAAGATGCAGTTATTATATCGATTATGTCACAAATTATCTAAAACTAAGGTTTATATTAATTGTAAAATAGAAACGAAGAACAGTGACTAAAATAGCGAGAAAACGAGAAAAATTCAACACCGGACGGCCGTTCACCGAGGTGGACGGGCGTCCGGTGACGTGCTGGAAAACAGAAATATGCAGAAAACAGCGGTGAACAACTAAAGTTCTTGAAATAACTAATCGTAGCAATCACAATTGATACGAACAAATTGGTTTATCAAAGAATTAATAGAACGGCAAGGCAACTAGAGTCCACCAATCAACCAACCAACCCCAACTCGATTGTGAGCTAAAGGTACGATTTTTAGTAATGATCAAATCGCGAATTCGATTAAATCTCTTTAATCAATTTCTAGGGTTTCGTTTTCTTTCTCAAGCAAAACTAAACTAGCATGCATAACACGATCATGAGATTGTCTCCAATACTCTACTCAATTAATCATAAACAATCTCTTGAATCACAATTAATTGCATCAATTGAAAGAGATCACAACTTGAATAATATTCTCATATAAATTCAATTAGAACGGTAGTTTCATCGATCTCTCGATTCAATAAAACATAAACAATTATTACAAAATTCAATTGATGAAAAACAGTAAATTTAACTCACTAAAGATATAGCTTAAAATCTTCTAGTTGGTGTGGTTGTTGGTTGGTTTCCTCCGAAGTCCCACCGCAAGATGCTTAGCCAACAATCATATTGGTGATCATGATTGTTGAGATGGAAGAATTCATCTCTGTGTTTTCTCTTTGTGGAATATGCGGCTGCTGTGAATTTCTGAATGAATGATATGATATGATGCCCTAGGGTTTGATATGCGCTGGTATTTATAAGACTTTGAGGCGGCTAGGGTTAAGTCGGCGATTGGACGCCCGTCCAGGCTTCACAAAATTCATCGAGTCGGGCCGAGTCTTCTCGGACGTCCGTCCTATGCAAAAATGGACGCTCGTCCACTGGAATTTTCAAAACTCTGAATCAAGTTTCCTCTCCTGGACGCCCGTCTGGTCCTTCAAACGCCCGTCCACTGGACGGGACTCAGACGCCAGTTCAGCCATCAATGTGTCTTCATGCCAATCTCAATTTTGTATCTCTTTCTTGCCATTAAATCTTCAAGTAAACATCTTTTAAGCTCCTTCTCAGGCATGCAAGCATACCTACAAGATGGTAAACACGAGCAAAGTGTAAAATCGTACATAAACACATAAAAAACACATACGCAACTCGATTTTTCACTTTTAAACATTTCGAACTTCATTATCTCAATATTTCAATTAAACTCCTACTTTTCTATAAAAAGTAATAAAATACGAAGAATATTGTTACGAAATAAAGCGATAAAAACCATAAAATTCACCGTTAACACTAAACAAAGCATTGTATGTTCTAAAACAGGCATCTAGTGCCTGGTTTGATGAATTGAGAACACAATTGTTAACATGGGGCTTCAAACAAGCAGTTTCAGATACCTCGTTATTTATCTTGAAGAAGAGCCTGTCATCCTTTATATCTTAATGTATGTTGATGACTTCCTTATTAAAGGTAATTCAGGGCAGTACATTCAGAAGTTCATCACACTCTTGCACACTAGATTTCCTCTAAAAGAATTGGGGGAGATGAGTCAATTTTTGGGCATGCAAGCAACTAGGGATTCAAATGGCCTGTTTTTTGAGTCAGAAAGTGTATGGACAGCAACTGCTTAATAAATTAGGTATGAACAACTTGAAGCCATGTCTGACACCAATGGTGGCTGGAAAGACTTTTGAACCAGATCAAGGCACTCCTATGTCAAATCCTACCTTATACATGAGTGTGATTGGAGCATTACAGTACTAGACCATACATTGCATATGTGGTCAATTCTCTTAGCCAGTTCATGCATGATCCTAGAGATGTTCACTCGCAAGCACTTAAAAGATTGCTAAGATATATAAAAGGTACACTGAGTTACAGTCTACACTTCATATCTGGTGGAAGCATGGATATTATAGGGTACTCAGATGCAGGTTCGGGGTGTTGTCCACATGAAAGGAAACCAGTAGCAGGTCATTGTATCTATTTGGGATCATCCTTGGTCTCATGGCATTCTAAGAAACAACAAGCTGTGTCAAGATCCAGCACTGAGTCTGAATATAGAAGTCTAGCACATGCGGCTGCATATATCACTTGGTTGAAGTCCCTGCTATTTGAACTTGGAATCAGAATCAAAAGGAAACCAGTTATCTATTGTGATAACACATGAGCAAAATCTCTAGCACAGAATCCAGTAACAACACTCAAAGACCAAACACATAGAGAAAGATGTCCAGTATGTGAGGAACCAAGTTCTGGAAGGAAAGCTGGATGTCAAACATATCTCCACATGTGACCAGCCAGCTGATATTTTCACCAAAGCCTTGTCAGGGGCTAAATTCCTACCATTCATAGACAAACTGAATGTTCAAACTTTACCACATTTAGTTTGAGAGGGGGGTTAAGATAATGCTAATTATGTGTAGCTCTATGGTTGGTCAATGTGTAAGCTTAGGTGTAACACTAGTATTGGTACACCTAAGAGTTTGTTAGAGTTGGAATAATTTGTCTGTTGGATATGATGTGTATATACACATCACATTATTTGTAATCAAAGCTGTGATGAACAAAATCTATCAAGCACCATTTTTTATCAGTGCCAAAATCATTACTCTAAAACCTATACACACACACTTAAAATAATGCAAGTTGCTCGTGCAATTTAGTCTCCTGAACAATTCGACATTCGGCTGGTGAAATATTTGTTCAAATATAATATAACAAAATTTAAGCCGAACTCAAGCATTTTATAATAAATAACGTGCAATTTAAAATATTTCCGAGAGTTGTATTTGTTACCTTTGTGTGGATGCACCAGAATCAAATTTTCATTGTCGCTTCAAGTGTTATATTGCTAATAGCTTTTGATCATACGTGAAAGAGAGTACGGTCGGGAGTAAGATCGGGTTGAGATCTTATTTATACATCATAGATTATATTTTGAAATTTGTACAACGATTATGTGAGTATACTAGGTTGTTATATTTGTTTTACTTAGGGGCATAAAACGAGCCGAGTCACACACGAATTACTCGACGCTCAGCTCGCGAAAGATTCACTCAAATACGATTTAACCGAACTTGAGTTTATCTCGAGCAATTCATGAAGGTTAGCGAGTCAAACTTGAGTGCTTGAAAGGTTGACTAAGAAATTTCCCGAGTTTTATCGTGTATTATTATATTATATTGAAAAAATATATATATTTTTTACGAGTTGAACTTGAACACTTCGAAACTTAACATTTTTTCGAGCCGTTGAATCCTGTTGAGCAAAATTGACCCGAACTCGAGCATACTTAAAACTTAGTCGATCCGATCTCAAACAATTTTTTCTCGTCTCGAACGAACTTGAGCCAAATTCGAGCATCTTTTTAAATGATTACTCGACTCGATAAGTAAATATTTTTAATTCGAATCAACAAAAAGCATGTTACTACCTGATAAATAGGGTAACCATTCAATTTTTAATGTTCAATAGATGGGCCTGAAGTCAAAAGCCAATGAATTGGTTATAACCTGCTTTCTGCAACTAAAAACATTTAATTAAAAAAAAATCCATAATCTCTCTGCCGCGACCAAGATTTGAGCGATGAAGATGAATTAAATCATTTTGGAGATGGTGTAATGTAATCAATACGATTGATCGACGTTCTGTTAATCTTCTTCTCCTTTTGCTTCGTTCAATCTGCTGAATTAGAAGCGAAAGTTACTTGAATTGATTTCGTCCCTCTAGCAAGTAAGATATATACATTTCTGGGATTGTATGGTGTATAATTAATATTGAGCATTTTTGTTTCCACTTTTGCCCTTTTAAATTTATGTGATTTACATGCTTGTTGATTCTTGATTGTGACTGAATTCTGGGTAGAATGTTGGAAGTTTACGTGATTTAATTTTGTTAGCAAGTATTGGAATATAATTTCTGACCTGAACGCATTCCTTGATTCTGACCGATTTTTGAGTTGAATGTGAGAAGTTTTCGTATTGAATATAATATCTCACCGGTATTGGATAAGCACTCGTTGATTGTGACCGAATTTTGGGTTGAATGTGGGATGTTGTTGTCACTTTAGTTAGAAACTATTGAATATAATTCATGACCGGAACTCGGTATGAAAAATACTTAAAATCCAATTCGAATTGGATTAGAATAATCATCAATTCATGACTCCAATATTGGGTTAGAATAGTTTGATGCATGAAAAGATGTTCCCTTTTAATTTCTAGGGGTCAGAGGCCATAAGGACAAAATAAGATACAAAATGGGAAAAAAGGACAAGAAAAAAAAATAATGGTTGAGAAGGACAAAAACACGTATGTTACTACATGTGTTACTACATGTGGTTGTAGCAACATGTAGTAACACATGTAGTAACATGCGCGTTTTTGTCTTTTTCAACCACTATCTTTTTTTCTTGTAAACAGTCCTTTACAACCTTTAACCTTAATTTCTAATGGTTTAATAATATGTTTACCTTTATCCCTTACTATTTCCAAGGGTTTAATAGTATGTTTTCATTTATTATAGGGCCTTGAAGGGCACCCTTTAAATCTACCTAGGGCGCCACAACTAGTCATAGAAATGGGCTTTTAGGGCACCCCACTAAATATATCATTGTCCTTAAGCACACCCCATTAAATACCTGTTTTTAAACATTGTAGTGGTACCCTAGGTAGATTTAGTAGGGTGCCCTTAAAGGCCCCCAAGGGCGGAGCCAGGATTTTCATTTGGGGTGGGCTAATGGACTATATGGAGTTCGTCAGGTGGGCTGGATTAGGAATATTTTATGGGTCAAACTGGACTACATAGATTTTATAGTGTAATATTTTTTTTCTACGGGTGGGCTTAACCCCTCTTTGCCCATATACAAGATACGCCCTTTAAAAATAGGCATGTACTGGGTGCCCTTAAAGGCAATTGTAGATTTAGTGTGGTGCCCATCTGAATCCTCTCGTTGCTTTTTCTTTTTCAAGCATGCCATTTTAATCTTCTCTTTCAAATGTATAAGAGCACTTGCATCAGATACTCTAAAATAATATTCCATTTTACAGGTTTAAATACATGTTTTTTTTTTAGAAGAAAATACATGTTTTTCTAGTTTACAAAATCTTTATCTAAGATGAAATGCATCAGATTCTCTATTTTACATAATGAGTTAGATATAAAGGAAAATTTACGGAATCTGGATAAATGCAGTAGATGTAAAGGAAATTTTACAGAATCTGTAGTTTACAGTAAAACGTAGAGTATCTACTGCAATGCTACTTTTCCTAAATCTCAATGTTGAAATCTGTAAAATACAGTTTTTAAAGGATTTACAGCATCTACTGCAAGTGCTCTAAAGGTCATATATTGCAGTACTGAACCTGTTATTTCATTTTAATCACGTGACAATCAATATTGCTTGAAAAATTATGTTACACAAACGATATTTGCTTGTTGCTTTATTGAACCTATTGTCCTGTTTCCATTTCATTGAGTAAAAGCTTTCATATGCCTTTAGATAGAATATGTGGAAAACTTTCGATGTTGCTCATTACATTATTATGCATCGTGGCTTCGTAAGCTATTGATCTTAAGGACCTGACCCTTTAGATGTACCACCCGTATCATGTTAATAGAAGACAATCTCAAAAGATAAAGATAAATGTCAAACGGAGGATAGAATTGCTATATTGTAAAGTTTAGACAGGAGTTTAGTTTTATCTAAAATATATGTGTATTTGAATGTGTTTGCCATTTAGTGTGTAACTATAAGTTGCTGATGAGAAGATGTTAATGTAGTTATGCTTTTATAGTTCATTACATACACCTGTATTTATGGTTTTCGATATGTTGACTCGTGGGTGGCTTTTAAATTATTCTTAAATTTACGACCTTTTACAATAATTGAAAATTGTTGTTAAACTGGTATTCCTAACAGTTGCTTTGTTTAGGTTGGGATTGTTTAAATTTTTTTTGTTCAAGATATTGAAGTTCTCCTTGAAAATCGTTCTTTTCACGAATCCTTTTTGTGTCAATACGTCGAATTGAGAATGTGATGAAACAATTCGAGATCAACATGGGAGAATCTTCGCATATAGATGAGGACGAAGAGGAGGGTGAGGAAATGTACAATGCATCATCTTCCTCGCCTAGTCATCTTTTGGAGAGCAATTTGTGTCGCTTACGTTATCCAGGAGCTGTTAGACCAAGAGCTTATATATTCGACGGAGAAGGTAATTATTTCGATAAAGAATGGGATCTGACGGATGGTAGAGGAAAAGAATTCTGTTGGTATCACGTCGAGCTTCCTAAAGGGAATCAAAGACTATCTCAATCTGCAGAGTATCTTATTGATGTACTCTGTCCTCCTTTAAAGCTCCAGGACATCCTCTCTCTAGTAAGCAATGGACCGTTCTGTGGATACGTAGACGGTGCACTTGTATTTCGGGTCAATTCACCGGGCCCGTCTTCAAGTAAATTTACGATTAGGATAGCAGCAAGAGTAACCGAGAATTCAGTTATCACGGTGTCATTAGGCCGGGTTCCAAGATTAGGGTTTTCACCGACTAATGGGTCTCTTCTGTCTGAGGTTCCCGCAGTAGAGAGTCCGGTGCATGGTAACAGTAGTAGTGGTGAAAGAAAAGAGAGAAACGGGATCGTTATTAGGGAGCATGTGCTCGATTTTCTTCTCACCATGAACCATTCAGAAGAAGCTGATAATCCTGTCCCAAAGTCCGTCTCGAATCTTGTTATTCACATTCTTGATACACATGTGGATCACCTTCAAGATGTTGTAACTAAGCTTGAGATCGAGTTAGACACGGTGGAACTCGAACTGGACAGAGGTATGTTTTTTGTCTTTTTACGCACGCCTTTGTACTCTTCTTACATGAATTTTTCTTTAAGCTGGGGTAAAGTGAAGTTTAAGTCTGTTGAATAGAGAATATGTTAACAGACTTGGCGTTTATTTTGCAGGTGGTTTTGCAGTAAAGAAACAAATGCTTGATAATAGAAGATTCCCGAAAATGCATCTTGATTTGCAGCGTCTCCTTCAGGTAATTCCTCGTGTTTTGTACTATAATAATACGGATATTACAGAAAAAAAAAAAAGAACTTCCTGCAAAATGTTGATGTTCATTAATGAACTGAAAACAGAGAGCGTTAATTTGTTGATTTTGTAGTGTGTGGAACAGCACTAGATTATATACGTGCCTCTGGATCTTGGATATTATTGACTTTATCGGTTTAATCTCGTGCTTTATTACGCGTAGTGGGGTTTCAATTTTCTAGCATTTCAAGAAGCAAATTTTTTTGGAGTGTTGCTTGAAGAACTCAGTTTTCATTTTAGCCATTTGTACAATGAAAGAATGTATCAAGTTGATTGAAATGATGCAACAACTTTTAGAAGGAATACACAAAAACAGCAACCTACTACCCCTTATTTTTAACTTTGGTTTGACTGATCCATTATCTTTCATTATTTTTTGCAGAATTAGTCCACCTTGGTATGATTATTCCCTTTTTCTTTTTCTTTTTTTTTTTTCAGATTAGTCCCTTATGTTTTAAATCTTTTGCATAATCCATCCCTTTAATGACTAATTGTGTGAATGATTTAAAACATAAGGGTCTAATCGAAAAAAATAAGTTAAAACATAAGGGACTAATCATATACATGATCATTCAAACAAAAAATAAAGATGGGGTAGGTTGCAGCGTTTGTGTATAGATAGGAGACCATTTCTGCTATTCCCTCACAACTTTTACATTCTTTCACATAGTAGGAGTGTTTAGGTGCGACTTAGATGCATTACATTCATGGAAATTTTTGTACGCGTTGGGCCCCACTTCCATCTACACTGGTATAACCAACAGGTTGTATCATAATATATCTCCTAAAATAAGTGTATACTGGGTAGAGTTTCATTACACCTTTTATATATTATTATTATTATCGCGTCATTGCAGGTAATAGCACACGGGGAGCAAGTATTTCCTCGGGTAAAAGAGAAGTGTTCGTCGAAGGAATGGTTTGCTCACGAAGACTTAAACTCACTAGAGGAGCTAGTTGGACGTATTCGTAGGCTAAAGGAGAACGTCGGCTTCATAATCAATCGTGTCACGGCCATTCAGGCGGGTCTCGATAGTTGGCAGGCCGAACAAATCAACAGAAAATTATACTACCTTTCCTTCCTATCCATCATATTTCTTCCTTTATCAATAGTAACCGGAGGTATCAATCCACCTTTCCAGTTTCCTAATGTTAAATAGGGATAATTATACTTTAGTCCCTCGTGTTTATTTATTTTCTCAAAACTACCCTCGTATCTTTCATTGTTAAGATACACACCCAAATGTATGCGTTTTTGTTACAATGAATGCTCATATGTTTCATTGTTATGATAAACACCCATGTGTATGTGTTTTTGTTACGATAGACACCTCTATTTATGTGTTTTTGTTACGAAAAACACCCCGTTAGTTGTCCTATAATTGTAACAAAAATACTTAAATAGAGGTGTTTATCGTAACAAAAACACATAGATAAGGGTGTTTATCGCAAGAATGAAAAATAGGGGGTGTTTATCGTGACAAAAACGCATATATAAGGGTGTTTATCGTAACAATGAAAGATAGAGGCTAGTTTTGAGAAAAATAAAGAAACATGGAGTACTGGAAGTGTAATTATCTCTTTCTTTTTCATTGTTTTTTTTAGATTTTTAATCGTCAATACACATCTAGATACAGGATATAACAAACGGTTTTGTGGTAGTGTAGACATGGAGTTTCTATCTCTGTCCAGTCGGCTTAAGTGGCGCACTCTACATGTGCACCACAACGGAGCCTATAACCGACTTTTCGTAGGTGCATTGTGAAAACCCACTTTGATAAAGTCGGTTCATGTTTCTTAAGCTACGAAAAGTCGGTTTTTGTTTCTTAAGCTACGAAAAGTCGGTTCTAGACTCCAGAACTGACTTTCACAAAGTCAGTTCGACTGTGATGCACAAGTAGATTGGGTGTGGTACAGATAATAGCCCCCATTTTTTTTTCATTGAATCCGACGATTGATGTTTACTTCCATTTTTTTTTTCTTTTCTTTTGGAACAGTATTCGGAATGAATGTAGGCGGAGTTCCATGGACGGGTCAGAATAACCCAGAATTGAAAGACGGTTTCCGCAATGTAATGCTGCTCTGTGTAGTTGTGCTACTGCTCGTCCTCGTGTGCTTCCTCTTCCCGGCGCTTTACACGAACATAACAGCTTGGAGGAGAAGGCAAGCCTTGAAAAGAAGCTGGTCTTTCAACCGTAGTAGATCGTTTTTCAGAACAAGTATGTCCTTTAGGGATCGAGGAGAAGAGAGAGGAGGTTATTTAAGGTTGTAAATAACATTTTTATTGCTACACGTTTTTGTAGACCGTTGATCAGTGAGTGGACTCGTATTGATCAATGGTCTACAAGCGTCTAAATGTTAAGAATTTACTCAAGAATTGCTAGAAATTGACAATCATCATGTAGCATGCTTATTTATTTATTCATTTATTTATTTTTATTATTTTGGAAGTAAAACAATGCCCAAGATCCGTTTTGTATGGGATTTTTAGGCCATTTTAATTTTAGCCAATTTTGTTTTCGAGTTTACGCTCCGCTTGGTGTTTGCGTGGTTTTGTTTGGCAGTACACTGGTCACCGAGCCCTATAAATTGATATCTTGCTCACTGAGCCCTAGAAATCGATGTTCGATGTTGTTTACTCGTATGGATCTCTTAATTTTTATTTTACTACAATTGCTTCCATTATTTGCTTCCCAAGAGCCGGTGCAGAGGAGAGACGGATAATCCGCTGCTTCTAAAAAAACTAAAGGGCGGATATGATGTACTTACCGGAGAGGCTCTAATTGTTTACCATGCTTTGGCTTTTGTTCTTACTTGGAACACAATCTTCGAATGAGACTTCACTTTTGATACACCAATGCCTAAGAGACCATGTCGTGGACTAGTCTCCGGTGGAAATTGTCATCGAAGATTGTCGGAAGCTTTTGTTTGCTTTTATTTATGCTTCTTTCTATTTTGTTAAGAGGCAAGACATTGGCCCTACTCACTAATAATTAAATAGTCTTATTCTTGTTGGCCTAGTGGATGGAAGCCTTTCTCCACGTTCTAACGTTATTCGTGCTTGTTATGCTTATTGCTACTAACTAATATATCAACCCAATTCGAGTAAGAAAATAATGATTATTTTGACTCCATTCTTGACAAATTTTAGTTTTTTTAAATAACCAATACCTTTGCTAAAAAAAATAAAGAAAAAAAAAACCAGAAAATTTTCAACTAAAATTAAGTCGGGAAAATTATTCTGACCCAATTAGATAAATTCTTTCTGACTAGTATTGAGAATGAAAAATAATTAAAATTTGATTCAAAATAGTTCAGAATAATCATCATTTTCCACATAAATTGAGTCAGAGTGATCTGTTGTGTGAAAATATGGTACACTAATAAAGAACTTTAACCAATCAAAAAAAAAAAAAAATTGAAATGAAATTCGCGCCTTTACAAACCGTCGCAACTCCATTTGTTTTGCAGTTTCCCGTTGTCTCTCCTAAATCTCATGTCATATAAACATACCAGTTTCCAACTTCCAATCAACAATTTCAACCTTCAATTCAATCAATCATTAAACAAACTTGAAAGCATATCTCGAATCTTGATCTCGATCGATTTAATTACATCAATGGCGACAACAAGAACAACAATTACTTCGCGATTGGAACATGCTGTGAAACCTCAAGCGTTAAGATCATACTTTGCGGAGTTTCTCTCCACTTTCTTCTACTTATTTGCTGCTACCGGCTCTTCCATTTCTGCTCGTAAGTTGTCTAAGTGGTAGTTCCAAAACAAGATCTTTTATTTTTTTATTTTTAAATCGATCTCCCTTTCACTTTTGGTAATTAATGAATTACAATAACTGCTATTAATTAAACGTTAATGATTTGACAGATAATTCACTGTTTAAAGCAAATTTTGTACTTCGTGCTTTGTTCAATTGGACCGTATAAGAGAAACTGCATCAGATAGTTTTAACGGATTCTCTGTTTTACAGTTTCAAATAATACGTTTTCAAGTTTACATAGATTTTCTTAAAGTTGAAATGTAACAGATTCTCTATTTTACTGGATATGGGTGAACGTGATAGATGAATTTGGATAAATATGCGAAGTTGTATATATATATATATGTATGATTGTCGATCAAATATTGTCACAAAATCTTGCTTGTTCTTGCGAAATAACCTGTGTTATCGAATATTGCAATTATTTGCAATAACAATTAGAACATAAACTATGTTTTGGAAGTGCTTTTGCTTGTTTTTCTTTGATTTTTAGTCACAATTTTTCTGTTTTGATGAAATATTATTTGATGTAATTGATGTTATTCTAATATTGTTACACAGGAAGAATGATGCTAGATACTGCATTAGGACCATCAAGTCTTGTAGCTATGGCTATGGCAAATGCATTTGCTTTATCTGTAGCCATTTACATCGCCGCCAATATTTCCGGCGGCCATGTAAATCCGGCAGTCACATTCGGCAGGGTGGTCGGCGGTCACATCAGCATTCCGATGTCTATCTTCTACTGGATCTCGCAATTACTTGGGTCCGTCTTTGCTTGCGCTGTCTTCAGAGCCGCCACTGCTGGACAGGTTCGTTTTTATAAAGCGTTCCACGTCATTGATCTGCTTAAGATACACACCAGATACTTAAGATACATGTTTGGGGTGAAAACTCGATTAATATAATTATTATTTTCTTTATATATTCAATGGACAGCATGTGCCTACACATACAATAGCAAGTGAAATGACTGGATTTGGAGCATCAATTTTAGAAGGAATAATGACCTTTGCATTAGTCTACACAGTATATGCAGCTAGTGACTCAAGACATGGACTTTTACAAGCAACAGGACCTTTAGCCATAGGGCTAATCTCAGGAGCCAATGTTTTAGCATCTGGACCGTTCACCGGTGGATCGATGAACCCGGCTTACTCATTCGGGTCTGCGTTAGTCGGTGGTAGTTTCAAGAATCAAGCTGTTTATTGGGTTGGACCTTTAATTGGTGGTGCTGTTGCAGGGATTTTGTATGATAATGTGGTTTTTCCGAGTCAAATGCCGCCACCACCGGAGTCTCCTAGGAGAAGCGGTAATACTATTGTTTGACGGGGTGTTACTTTGTACTGAGTAAACGTTTTTTTTTGTATACATGACAGTTATTTAACTGTGTGATGTGTAATGTATTGAGGAGTGTGATTATGTAAGAATTTCATGTGTTTAAATGGATTGTGAAATTAATTGTATATTTTGTGTATCTGTTAAATTTGTAGTAGTCAGGTTAGCTGGGAGATTTGGAGGTATTGCTTTGTGTGTGTTCAATATTGTACTATTGTATTTAGAAACTCTAAGTAAATGTTTTTGTGATTTGTGAAGATTTACAAATATTTTTGCCTATAACGACGCCGTTTATTCAAAAGAGTTTGTCGGTCGTTGCATGGAGTGCCCTAGTGGTGTAGCAAACTATTGCATGGGAAAGATCGTAAATCGTCATTGTCCATCGAAAAATATAGTAATTAATGTAAAAGGATATCGATTTATACTTGATAAATAAATTGATTAGGGATATTGGGGGATATACACGACTTGAGTTACTTCTTAGCTTCTCATATTCAATTCATAAAGAAGTCTGACTCGACATAGGTTTTTCCAGAGTTTGAGTTGCTTGAATAATCAACCGAACCGATCTTATATATCAAAATACAGTAATTGAGTAGCTAGTAAGTTATTCAACCGAGTCAAGTTCGATCTTGCCTTGTTATGGCTCGATCAACTCGAGCCGAGATTCGAATCCAAGGTTTTCTAATCGAGTTGAGTTCAAACACTAAGGAGCATCGACTCGTCTCCTCTCGACTCGACTACTTGAATGATCTACCGAGCCGACATCGAACATAAAATATAGTAATCGAATAGATTGCGAGTTATTCGAACGGTCAAGTTCAATCTTGGCTTGTTATGACTCGATCAAACTCGAGCCAAGATTCGAATCCAAGCTTTTCTAATCAAATTGAGTTCAAACACTAAGGTTGTGTTTGTTTTGGATTGGAGTTTTTTTTGGGTTTTTTTAATAGATAAATTGATGAAGTACCCTTGACAACAGAGCCTAAGAATTTTCGACTCCTCTTGACTCGTATATATTTTTAGGCAAAGTGGGCCCAAGAGTTGATCGCGTTTCAGGCTCTCAGCCTCATCGGCCTTTTTCTGGCGGGTACAATTACACCACCTGTTTTCACTTCTCCGGCCAAAATTCCAAAAATGGCGCCATTAGCCATTTCTTCAACCTCATCCTTTTCTCTTCTCTCTGCATTTCCTCCCCAAAACCCCTTCCTAAACCCTAATTTTCCTCACCTCAAACTATACCCTCTCAATTCTACTCTACACATTTTCTCCAAATCCTTAGCTCAACACAAAGCGAAATCCTCAAACACCGAAGACATTGATGTATTGATTCCAGATTCTGATTCCGATGGTTCTGGACTTTCTTCTCCTTCACGAGGAGAAGTATTTCTTGAACGGCAACGGTATTTGGCGGAACTTAAGAAGCAGAAAGGTGTGAAGAGCAAGGAAAAGGTTCAAAAGGTTGCGAAGGTGGTGCACGGTTGTTACGGTTGCGGAGCTTCGTTGCAAACTTCTGAAGTTGATGCTCCTGGATATGTTGAACCTGATACGTACGAATTGGTAGGAATTTTGTTTCATCTCGTAAGCTAGATAGATATTTTCAGCATGAGTTTGATAGCTTGTTAGATAAATTTGTTTAAATTCAGTTAGTATGATAGATTTGCTTATGATATAGGTATGTTTATCAATTGCAATCCTCGTAATCGTCAATGCAATGTAATCAATCTAATTTTCTTATACATCTGATATTAGTAGTGCGAGAATTGCAGGTTTCACAGAAGCTTTGTTGCTTGAAAACTTTAAAGTTAGTAGTAGTTTTCCTATTTTTCTAAAGTACAACAGAGTTGATGCTGCAGGCTATGTTGAACCTGATGCGTTTGAAATGGTAGGATATTTGTTTCATCTGATATTAGTAGCCTCAGTCAGATACTCGTAATAGCTACCATGATACATAGAACTATGATATGCTCGTCGGCTACTATGTACGAACCCCTTCTGGCTAGCTATCTCCCCATCGAATCTGACCACCGGAAGATCTACTAGTAGTGAGATATCCCATCGGATTGGTATCGTCAGAACACATGGTATGTAGGTACGTAAGTCGCTCGACCTACAGACTCCAGTCACTCTTAGTATGTGAGAGGGGAGAGGTACTAGATAGTAGATACTCTATGTGGCTACTAGGAACGAAGATACACCATGACAAAGCCATCCATTGAACGGAAGAACTATGATACTCCGATTCTTTATGATACTCTACATATAACTTTCAATATGAACTCTCTACTATGTTGTTCTACGGACGACGGTACTGGCTCCCCAGAATCACAGGTTTTAGATATGCTTTGATGTTTGAAAACTTTAAAGTTAGTAATAGTACTAGTATTCTTTTATAGTACTTCAGAAGTCGATGCTTCAGGCTATGTTGCACCTGATACGTATGAATTGGTAGGAATTTAATGTTTGAAAACTTTGAAGTTAGTAGGAGTATTAGTATCCTTCTATAGTTCTTCAGAAGTTGATGCTCCAGGCTATGTTGAACCTGACACGTGCGAATTGGTAGGATTTCTGTTTCATGTGATATAAGAATTGCAGGTTTCACAGAAGCTTTGATGTTTGAAAATTTTGAAGTTAGTAGATTTGGATTCTTGTATAGTGTGTTAGATGATTATGGAGGCTAACATTGGGTTTTCTGGATTGCAGAAGAAGAAACATCATCAGCTAAGAAGCATTCTTTGTGGAAGATGCCGTCTATTGTCTCACGGACACATGATTACTGCTGTTGGTGGAAATGGAGGTTATCCCGGGGGGAAACAGTTTGTTACTGCAGAGGAACTTAGGGAAAAGCTTGCTAACTTGCGGCATGAAAAAGCTTTGATTATTAAATTGGTATCAATCTTTTCTGATGATATTATGAAGATTTTACTTCGTTTATATTGCTTTTGACTTTACCACTGACAAATGTGAGTTCATTTGTCTTCCTTTGTTGGGACAATCGCGGATAAGTTAGATATGCTGCCCACAGAATTTAAAGAAGGGTCATGTTTACTGAAATCGTTAATGAAAAAGAATGTTTACCTCATAAAAGCTTGTACTGTAAGACGGATAATTTGGTGGTTTGGATTAGGATTTCCCTGAGCTACGAAATGAATTTAGCTGTTTATTGTTCTGTGGCCTAGGTAACATAGGTGCAGTGAAATGCTTATTTCGCAGGGAAGCATTGAATAAGCGTAGTGTAAAATAAGTATGTGTATACTCTAGAATGTACTTCAACTAGTTAATAATGTGTCTTCCTCTTGTGCTCATTGAAATTATTGTCTGGTCAAGCAGGATTTCCTCATAATGTATATTTTGGGGCTCCCTTTACAAACACTATTATTGGCATACTATACATTTATTTGTGCTCATTCCCTTCATTAAAAAAAAACAGCTGATTGATAGGTCTAGGTGTTTCATTGAAGCCAACCCTAACCATAGAAAGTTTGGAAGTAAGGGTCTCTTACTGATAGTTTGGAGGCCCCACAGGCTTCAACAGATTTGAAAGTTTCATATATATAATTTTTCTCGGTAGTTTTTTGAAGCTTTTAAGTCTGGTGGTCTTTGGGGCTGTTTGTACAACACTAACACACGATTTTTGTTTGTTTTTTTTGCTAATTTTGTCTAGCATGTTTACTAATGTATTTTATAATTGATTGGAGGTTGATATAGTAGACTTCAACGGCAGCTTTCTGTCTCACATCAGAGACATTGTAGGTGCAAATCCAATAATATTGGTGGTGACCAAGGTATTGAGATGAGTATTTGGTCGTGTATAAAATCTCTAGCTATTTTCCCCTCACACCTTTTGGTGGTAACTCATTCAGTTTTTGTTTGTCAAATTCTTTTATCAAGGTTGACCTTCTTCCGAAAGGGACAGATTTCAATTGCATAGGTGACTGGGTTGTGGAGGCAACAACAAAGAAGAAGCTCAAGTAAGCTTAAAAAAATTTAATCTACAAAATGAGATGTCACAATATCACTACATTGCACCATGTTAAACTTTGAACCTGTTGTCAGGTAATTGATTATAAATCTGATAAATAGCAAAGAAAAAGCCCAGAAAATGCAGAAATGGTAAAGAAGTTTAGAAGAAAAACGGGGATGAAGGTGAGAGAATTATATTAAGGGAGAAGATCAGACTATTACATTCAACATAACCTAATGACACTCCTTTTACACCCTTATATAGCTAACGACTTAGCTGACGTCGCTTACTAGTTAAATGACATCATAGACCGCCAAATGCATAAATTCGAAAATACATATAAAAATTATAATAAAAGGCAATATCGTGACATATCCTTCCCCTCAACAACCACCTTGTCCTCAAGGTGGTGAGATGAAAATCCCCGCCTAAAACCTCCCAGGAGAGCTGCGAGACTGATACGAAAGAACCCGGGTCCCATATATAGGGTTCCAGCTCTGCAGTAAAAAAAATACCAATGTCTTTGAAATCAATCCAATATCATCCAAACATCCCATTTGTATCTCAGGATCATAGCTCCTTACAATGTTCTAAAAATCGCAATATAGTCGCCTTGGCTCGGGCGACCTCCATCCTAGGCCCTTCGGGCGCTCCTAGTACGCTCCTATCTTATCCTCTTTAGGGTTTCATGACTTTCATCCGGGCGAACATCTAAGTTTTCCCAAGTGTTAGACAAGATTGAGGCATAAAACCCTAAAACCCCCCTTAAAACCCTAAAAACCCCCGTAAAACCCTAAAACCCCCCGTAAAAACCCTAAAACCCCCTAAAAACCCTAAAAGCGCTTGTCGCGTCGTCTTCGCCTAGCGATTTTTAGAACATTGGCTCCTTATCACCAATATAGTATCCATAAGTACTATATCCTTTCCCACCCTCTCAAAAACATCCTTGTCCTCAAGGGTGTGTAAGAAAATGACACATTGTCCCGGATCCCACACGGAATTCTCTAACCAAGCTTCACGTGGACTGTATCCATCGTCCTTGTCTGCCTCCTTGATTGAGGCCTTGGATGGAACACCAAGCACATCAGCCCTTGCAGAATCATGGATGCGAACAGGTTCACTGCAGAGATCAAATAAGTTGCCCACTGAGGGAGTTCCAGACTTAGGATTACCTTTGGGTGGGTCATCAGGAGAAAGAAACTTGCTCAAATAATTCAACCCAAGCAATCTAGGATCTTCTTTCCCATCTTTATCATTAACAAGGTGGCAATCAAGTATAGATTGGGCAGTAAGTTGTGGCAGCATTCTATCAAGCACATGGGACGAGTCTTCAGCTTGTTTCAGCAGTTTAGCAGCAATTTTAGAAGCAGATAGATTAGCCTCTGGCACTGATTGAGCTATTATGTCAAACACCTTTAACTCACTCGTGGCTGCGAAAACGGAAGGAATAAAAATGACACGTATCTGCTTAATTGTCCAAAAGCACCCATACCTTAACCACCTAACAGCTTTATAGATGCTAGCAACCTCAAATTTGACTATAGCAAAAACAACATCCCCAACTATTCTCAATGGCTCTCAGCCACCCCAACTCTTAAACCTTCCCGTCCAATTTCCTATCCACGTATTGGGGGTGTTAGGATTATTTGGACAGTAAGAATCGAAATACCAGCCATTACAAATGTTTATCATAGATTGTAGAACATCATCTTCTTGGCACATGATCCATGGAACCTCAATAATCAGAAATTCAGCCACGTTTGCTGTCCAACAACAATCTTCTTGTTCATTATTACACTCAAGTGAACCACAACCCATGTGAGGTCGAGAACATCCACCCGGATCAAATACAAACGTCAGTATCCCACTGAGCCAAAAATCATCATCAATTTTCAGGACGTCACGGTCCATTTGAGGCAAGAAATGTCCTCCGGGATCGAAATAACGATAACAAATTTCAACAAATAAATGATTGTAAACCATGAACTCACCGTACACGTTTGAATAATTGAGTAATTCTTGGTTATTTCCTTTCCCGTGCCATTTCTCAAACTCAATCCTCACCTCATTCTCTGATGTAGAAAGACCCTTGCTCACATCTTGGGTACTAAACTTGGACAAGTTGATTAATAGTCCAGAAACCCAATTACTTTTATCATCATCACTAATAATTTCAAGAATGTAAGGAAATGAAGATAGAGAATCTTTGTTACCATATAAGTCTTCATCTGAATCAACTGGAGATAGCTTAGGCCTTTCATCGAGCATGTCGTGTGCAGCATTTGTACCTTCAATACCCAACAAGTCTTCTTCTAGATTTGGCTCAGACATTTCAGCGAACACTTTGTAAGCTTCATTCTGCACAACAGTTTTAACATAAAAGGAACCATCATTTTCCTCCAACCCCAGCCATTCATCGTCGTGGAACACCTCAACAACCGGATTCTCTGTTGTTTTGGGTGAGTTATGATCTTCATCTACTTGTCTCTTCATTGTGAATTCAAATGCAGTAGTACAACGTGAAGCTTCAACCTGCTGCTCATCGCAAGTTACAGCATCACCAATGGTGTCATCTGGCTGCAAATCCATCGTAGAGAACTCAGATCCATTTTCGGATGGAGATGTCAGCGTGCGTATATCATTGCGCAATCCGCGCAGCGTATCCATCATCAAATCCATCTTGCTGTCCATCTCATCGAAAAAATTGTTCAAGGAATCAAAAGAGCTCTTCAATTCCACAGTACTCTGATGTTGCTGCTCTAACAGTTCTTCGATGCTCTCATGTTGCTGCTCCAGTAGTTCTTCGATGGTGGCCTCTGTTTGGTCATACCCTGCCATCGCTTCCACAGAGCGGAGGATCGATCAGCTCTGATACCAAATGTCAGGCAATTGATTATAAGTCTGATAAATAGCAAAGAAAAAGCCCAGAAAATGCAGAAATGGTAAAGAAGTTTAGAAGAAAAACGGGGATGAAGGTGAGAGAATTATATTAAGGGAGAAGATCATACTATTACATTCAACATAACCTAATGACACTACTTTTACACCCTTATATAGCTAACGACTTAGCTGACGTCACTTACTAGTTAAATGACATCATAGACCGCCAAATACATAAATTCGAAAATACATATAAAAATTATAATAAAAGGCAATATCGTGACACCTGTTTACCCCTTGAACATAGCAGTGACTTTTTTTTTAATCATCCTTGATGCCATTAGGTTTGGCTAGCATGATGTCATAGCCCTTAATCCTGTAACGTCATTGAGTATACACTGGCTGCTTTTTACTGAATTAGCTGTTAAGGGTTTCACACCTCTGATCACAAAACAGCAGAAAACAAATAACGACAATAGAAACTATAAATCTGTTTGTGTGTTCTTAACCTCTCTGGTGCATTAAGATGTTTACTTGTTGCAATATCGATATAATATCGTTAATTAATTTCAGGTTTCAATGTAATTTTCAGTGTATTAAGTGTTCATCTAACAAGTTCAAAATCATTGGTTGGAATTACTGGAGTGGTGTCAGAAATTCAGAAGGAGAAAAAGGTTAGTTGGGGCTACTACAGCTTGATGGTTTACTTTTTGTGATTCTCATGCTATAGGCCTTGTAGGCCCTACATGTAGTTTTTTAGGCAGAAAAACGTGTTAATTCTGGATCATTTAAAAGTTTTGACATTTTTACAATCGAAAATAATAATTTTGTACGGTATACCCTCTCCTTGGGTTGAGCATACATCCAATTGGAAAAAGCGAAGGGAAAAATTGTAGATTTCTTTTGCTGAAGCACGTTTTATGCGTTCATACCAGTAGTCGTGTATCGCTCTGGCTTTTTTTTATCCCCCCTCCCCACCTCGTCCCCTTAGATAGAAAACTGAAATTTTGGCAATAATTTTTTTTGTCTTGCAGGGAAGGAACGTGTACATTCTGGTCAGTTTCATTTTCCATTTCAAGTCACTGTGCTTTATGAAATGCTTAACAGACGTTTTGAATTATTTACTGATCATTCAATATATTTGTAACGAATGGATAATTAATATCAACTTTTCTTGATTCTCCAGGGCTCAGCCAATGTTGGCAAATCTGCATTTATTAGTGCCCTACTAAGTAAGTTTGCTCTAATAGATAGTATTGCTTGTCATGTGTCATGTGTCATGTAACAAGTCTATTTGCCACACCAGGTTTGAAACCCCTGATTTCGCTTAATTTTGTTAATGTTTTGTCTGTGCTTCGAGTTTGTGCCATGGTGTAATCATGCAGAGTGCCATTTTTTTTTTCTAATTATGCCACTTGTTGTCTCCTCTTTGTTTATATGTAAAATCCTTGTCTATGCTCTTATCTTTTTTTTTTTGGTTGATGGTTAATCAGATATGTTGTCATACAAAGACCCAGCTGCCGCATCTGCAAGAAGATACAAACCTATACAATCTGCGGTTCCTGGAACTACCTTGGGCCCGATCCAAATTGATGCTTTCCTGAGTGGAGGGGTAATTCCATTCGTGTTCTAGATGTAATATTTCGTAAACATGGTCCATCTGCCAAACCATTTACCGTTATGAACTACCACACATTAATTCCAATGCATATTCAGTTTCTTATTGGCTAGATTGACGCGAGTGTGGGATTTTTGAAAAATATAGGATACGGGTACGGAGGGTATATGCGTAAATATTTAAGACATAGAGACCAAATTGTACACAATAAAACTATAAGGACCAAATAATAACTATTAAAACACAAATTAAAACAATCTCTACTGGGGGGGGAGCCTAGGACTTTATGTCTTTCCAATAACTAAGGAAGAAAATTTTATGTCTGATAGTTATGTTGCAAGGATGAGAATAATATTTTTAAGTATGCAGAAATTGTTTGACACACCTGGAGTCCATCTACATCATAGACAAGCAGCAGTGATTCATGCAGGAGATTTACCTGCTCTTGCACCCCAAAGTCGGCTCCGAGGCCAATCTTTTCCCGTGAGTTCTCTTTTTTTCCATTTCCACACTTTTGATCCCTTTTGTTTTGTTTTGTTTCACGGTTTTTGCGTTTCTATCCCCCAATGTTTCATCTTGGCACTTTTTCTCTCCATCTATGTGTATTTTTTACATTTTCAATCCATTTTTGCCACGTCTTTAGTTTTTATTAGTCGGAGCATATCATACATTATATTCTTGATGTTGGATACATGTCACTTTGGACTATAAAAAAGGGGGCATTTATTTGCACCACACTGATTCTATCGGTGCACGACACTGATTCTACCGGTGCACCACAGTACAATCGACCTTGTGAAAGTCGGTATTGGAGCCAAAAACCGACTTCCTGTAGGTGTATTGTGAGGATACCTTGGGAAAGTCGGTTTTTGACTCCAGAACCGACTTTCATAAGGTCGATTCTGTGTAATCGGTGTGGTGCACTGGTAGAATTGGTGTGTTGCAAATAATAGCTTCCTAAGAAAAACATAGATGAAGGGTAAAAGTATCACGATGAAACATTAGGGATAAAAGTGAAAAAAAACATGAAACAAATGAGATCACAACTATCTTTACCCCTTTTCTTATGTCCTGACTTTTGGTGGACGATTCACTTTGGATTACAAGCTAGAATTACCAAGCAGTGGAGTCCAAACACGGGGCCTGGCGGGCTTTTCCATATTTTGGGGAGGACTTGTCCGCATTGATGTTATAAAGGTTTTTTCCCTTTGTTGTTAATATCACAGACAAATTTTCTAGTCAGTTTACACAGCTTTAGATTCATTCGTCTTTTAATCTCCTTTCAGGCTCTTCCAGAAACAAGCTTGACATTTTACGGACCAAAAGCACTACGTATTCATCAGACGCCTTCGGAAGTCGCGGACTTGTTTTATCAGGTAATAATGCTTTACAAGTTTATGCAATTATTTTGGTATGACTTGCATAGGAACTTTCATCATTCTTTAACCAGTGATTGGACTTTAGGGGTCAATTTTGGATATATGATTTTATTACTCATGAATTTTATCCTATATCTTTTAAGGGCGCCTTTAGTGGCATCACAGTGTTTTTACCACAACACTTCACTAAAAACAATCAATCGACAAAAAGTCGATTCTTAGCTCTCGAATCGGCTTTCATGTGGTTGATTGTGGTTTCTAATGTGGCACCTCATAAAAAACAATCAACCGGAGGAAAGTCGATTATCACCTCTAGAAGCGGTATCATCCGGTCTTTTAATCAACCGGCAAAGAGTCGATTTTCAGCTCTTGAATGGACTTTCATCCGGTTGATTGTAACAATCGACCGCCGGAAAGTCGATTCTCAGCTCGAGAATCGATCGTGTAAAGGTCTATTGTCACTGTGGTGCCACAACAGTAGATTCAGTGTGGCACTAAAGACGCCCATCCTCTAAACATCATTAAAGTTGCAATTCTTCATTATCGGTTTTAATTCTGCTTATCCATCTTTTTTTTTTTATGTATGAAAATACAGATCATTGCTTGGGTTGTGCATGAAAACTGATTTCAATTAAAACTCAATTTGTTTTTTAATTATCCCTATTGATAGTGTATATATGTTGCAGAAAGAGATAGGAGGTCTATTAACACCGCCTACAGGAAAAGAAAGAGCAGCTGAATGGAAGGGACTTGAAACACTAAAGAAATTGGAAATCAAATACGATGATATTAAGCGGTAAGAATAATTCATTCATTCTGAAAGCATAATAACTTGATTCACACTTTCACATAAATCCCCTCAAAACACTGGATTAAGTTTTAATTATGCTTGTGTTTGACTCGATTATGCTTGACATAATTTTGGCCACTTTCAAATTCGAACTTGAGCTCGAGCTAAAAAAATGTTAAGCTTTGAAGTGCTTGAATTCAAGCTCGGTAGGAGATACAAAATTTTAATATAATATAGTAATGCAAAAGAATATATACTTAATAAAGCTCGTGATTTGTTTATATTCCTTTAAAATAATACAAAAGAATATGTGTTTAATATAATATAATAACAATGCTTGATAAAGCTCGTCGGCATTTCAAGTCAAGCTATGAAGAACTTGAGTTCGGTTCGTGAACATTGACGTACCGTTCGATTTCGGTTAAATCATATTTGAGCAAGTATTTCACGAGATGAGCGGCTCGGCTCGGTAGGTCTTTTATTTGTTTTTGAGTGCTAGGTTCACCTAGACTCTTTCTATGAGGCTGACTGACACTTCTCACAGTAGCTGCTCCGGTCCCTTTATGAAACTTTTGTTATTGGGTTCGCCATACATCTCACGTCTTTCTAGGTTGTTTTTAACATGTGTTATGTTTAAGTGTATAAATTTTACTCGTTACCTAACCGTGTAAGCTTTTGAACAAGATGGTAATTCAATATAGACGAACCAAAAATACCCCGGGATATAGCGATATGATAAACTTTTCATTTCTACTGTAGGCCTGCATGTGATGTGGCAATATCTGGTCTAGGATGGATATGTGTCGAACCAGTAAATAAGTTGCGAAGAAGAAACAATGATTTTCTTGAAGAAGAAGAAGAAGAAGAAGAAGAAAGTAGTGGTAAATTAGTATTGGCTATTCATGTGCCTAAACCGGTAGAAATCTTTGTTCGATCCCCAATCCCAGTGGGCCCAGCCGGAGCGGGTTGGTACGAGTTTCGAGATTTGACTGAGAAGGAAGAGGAAGAAAGGCCAAAATGGTATTTTTAAGGTTTAACTGTACCATGTACCAACCATCTGACCTTGAAACTCAGGGGGACACGGCCCCTGGATAAGGGACGATGACAATAACAATTTTTTTTTTGGTCAATCCGACAAGTATATGTTTGCTAGAGGAAATAACCACAGGTCTATACATAAAAGTTGCGATGTGTCCATCTTTTTAACTTTGGTTTGATATGTCCCTTCTTTAAGTTTCTTAGAGCACTTGCATTTCCATGTGTTGTTCTTTTTGAGAAAATATGCATTAGAATCTCTACAATGTATAATGAATAGATAATATGTATTTTATGCTGTATTTATCAATGTATTTTTTTTTTTTGCGAAATCTAACGACGAAGCATTGAGGGCCTTTGGGTGAGAAGCACTTCTTCATGGCATTGGTTAAGTGATTGTAGCATGAAACCTAATAAAGTAACTTGTATGTGAATCATTCTAGTGTTTGAAGCATGTGGACGATTCAAGATTTTTCTCAATTGAACAAATTGTCTTCAGTAATTGTTAAAAAGAAAAAAAAATAAAAAATTATATTCTTCAGTAGTGAGCCTTAATAGGGAAGTATAATGATACAAGGAGAAAAGAATCGACATAAAAATGTTACAACATAATGTGAATAAAACAATGGTGACGCAAGCAATTGTCAACATAACTAACTTAACCGAAATTCAATTTCAGCAGCTCGAATTCAGCTCAATCTTCAAGATGCATTACAGCTCAATCTTTTTTTCTTAACGATATATACAGCCCAATCTTCAAAATTTCTATTCATTAAATTTAAACTTTCCATTTTTGAGCTTTAGTTGAAAATTCTGATAATTAAAATAAAAAAAAAAGTTACCTTCTATATATACACAGAGAAGGGGAAGGCACAATAGCTAAAACTAAAAGCTAAAGGTAATTGCGATTTGCGGGGCGAGAATAATCGGAAGTCATAACCCCTAGTAGTTCCCAAAGGTATGAAATTATTTGCATTAATTTATTCGTTATTATTATTTTTTATTCGACTGCAATTACATTGTCGAACACTGACAAAGTTCGAATTTAAATTTTAAAATTTATTTTATTTAAATTATCAAAAATGTTTTTGGATTAGATTGACTGAGGCACTAAGCGTTGACGAAAAAATTGGGTACATGAGCAATGTCTATTGATGAAAAGGAAGAAAAGGGGATGGAAAAGAAAAGGTCATTGGAATATATCTCCATATCCGATAAGGATCTGCAACTTCCCTCCTTCCTCACATGGTGGACTATTTCATCCGAGGTATTTACACTTTTAAGTCTTTATTATTAATACTATACAAGATAAAATACTTATAAGAAGCTCGTAGTTTGGCTTCGAGTGGTTAGTGATTCGATAATGCCCAATGAGGTCACGGATATGATTGTCCAATGAGACACCATGTTAAATAGTTTTGAAACAGAGCAAGAGTCAGACTCTTGTAGTTGTATGCACCACACGTGGCTTAAACTTCGGTATTTAGTCGGGCAAGATGGTTATGGATACGGGGCAAAATAAAATAACTCAGATTTCAACATAAAGTGAATCAACACTTGTTCCTAAGTAAGAGTCGCTGGCGGATCCAGCATACCCAAGGGGGGTCACGTGACCCCACTCAATTTCTAAAATAAAAAAATAAAAAAAATTTAGTATTAAAACTATGTAGTTTTGTTGTTAAAAAACGTCACTTTATCGATAAAAATTGATGTTTTAGCATCACTTGGATAGAAGATGAATTCCGGAAATTATTCCTGGATCGCCACCGGTATGAGTGATCACTTGGTGAATTCCGTTTATCATCCAGGTGGTAATGGATATAGTAACATACCAAGGCAAAATAAAGTGAATCCAACCTAAAGTGAATGACCATTTTTATTAGGGACAATAACACTTATGGTCCCTTATCTTTACTCAATGTCTCAAAAGTGGCATTTATCTTTCATAACGATATCTTTTCACCCATGACTATACATTTTTGTTTGGAAACTTACCGTTTGACCCAATCGTCAAATCCATTAATTGTCCAGAAAGTGTAACAAAAATATATAGTTGGGATAAAAACTGTCATTATGAAAAGACTATATCAGAGACAATAAGAAAATATAAAAGACTTGAAGCGTCATATTTTAATTATTTCTCATCCAGCAGTATAATGATACGTGGCACATGCGGTATGGTTGAAAGTCACACATTTCCGCTGGCATCTTTCTGCTAAATGATGCCTATGGGAAGCTAAAAGATTCGAAAGAGTAGAACTTCTAGTAAATTTTCCTAGCTTAGGGGGTGTAAATACTCCGCGCACTTGCATTACCACCTGAGCTTTGCTACCGCTAGCAGTGGTCGAATCGTTAAAAGTGTAACGAAAAAATACAGTTAGGGGTGAAAAATATGAATATGAAAGATAAATGCTAGTTTTGTGACAGTGAACAAAAAAGACTAAAAATGTCATTATCCCTGCACTGGACGACTACTTTTTCCATAAATAAGTATATTAATCAAAATAAAAAACCACCAAAAGCATCTCAAAGCGTCACCAAGGGCGTAACTCGAGATGATTTGTCGGATACAATCTCGTGAGTCGGGATACACGTACAAAGACCAAACTACACTCTCGTGAGTTGGGATACATGTATAAAGGCCAAACTGTATATAATAAAATCATATGGACCAAATAATAGATATGCTAGGGCATATAAGACAATACAAAATTTATAGTGGTTTTCTTCGTTTATGACGCGTTTTCTCGTTGTTAAAGGCCTCTAAAATTCTTGTTGGTTGTTTCAGTTGTGGGAATTGCTTCCTGCTATGGCTACGACTTTTAGGATCCAGGATTGGTCTGTACTGCTGAAATACACTGTTCCGCTTGACTCAACGGGTGTTTTTTTTTTTTCTTTTCTGAACCTTGTCTAGCCAATTGTTTATGGGAATTTTTCGTGTAGTACACTCCACATGTGGTGACAACACACGTGGTGCAATCTATACCACACATTTCCGTGCCGGGTTGAAAATGTATGGTACAGATTGCTTGCTTCACATGTTGAGGTACCACCAAATAATTTCCCATTTGTTTATATGTCATCCTTATACTAGTAATGCTCACCCTTTACTTTTTTACTAGATTCAAGCTTGAGTACAGAATATGCTTTAAAATACGAACTTGTTGCCGTGTGTCTCTGGTTCCTTTTCACCAAAGTTTCTCTCCACGTTAAGGTTCGAATTCTCGTGATTCTGTTTTTGCGTGTAGATTTCTCGGTGATTGTTTGCTTTATGGAGTTTTTCGTTCTCTTTGCTTAGGCTTACAAATGATCTAATCGCTTTCAGGAAGGTGTCGTTCGTGCTATGACATTCATCTCCTCTGTAACTTCTGATGCCGCGGATATGTCTATTGATCAGGTTGGTTTGCATTGCGTGACTCAGTCGCTTGCTTGTGAGCTATGATGCATGAATACTTCTTTCCAGTAGCGTGTTTCGTATCCGATACGTATCAGATACTTAAAATGCAGAGGTGTGTATTTGTAACTTTCAAAAATTGGATACAGGATTCAAATATGCATATTCATGATACGGAGTATGTGAAATGAAGAACCCGTATTGAAAATTTAATAAAATCGCCTGATAATGAATGAGAAGATATTCAAAAATGAAGAATACCTCTAAAAATTGTTTCATTGTAGTTTTACTATGTATAGTTTGGTCCTTATATTTTCATTATTTACCAATATTCCATTTTGTACCAGTATCCTTTTTTTAGAAGTCCCGCACCTGCAAGTCTTGTATTCCTGTTATTCGTAACCATGTATCAGTATCCATGCAACTTAATTAGCTGATCATTGAGTTTTTTGTGATTGTATTACCACGCGAAGACATTTGTAGACGATTTAGTGGTGCGTGTTCTGCACTCGGGGAATGTGGAGGTGCAAAGACAAGTATGTTGTGCCTTGCTTTCTTAGTTGGCTGTTCTGACCACCTGACATTCACTTTCGGTGCCGGTATCCAAGATCAACTTCTTCAGCTAATCCGCACGTGAGTAACCATCACGACACGTGGCATGAGTTTATTTATTTCAGTTGTTATTGGCACCACACAATGACATTTGACCTCTGGAAAGTCGAATGTAAGCTCGTTATTCGACGTTGCAGATGTCGAATGTTCATTTTCGATCTCAGTAAAGTCGGATCTAGCACGAAGTGTGGCGGTGTCGATAACAACACCACTTCAAATTTACCTCGGGCACCCACAAGATTATAAAATGAGCACTTGGAAGGGCACCACTGTTGTTATAATGACCCTAGCGCCATCTACTTATTGCACCACACTTGTAAAATGAGTATTTGGCTAAATTCATATTGTCGTTTCTTTTATAACCTAGAGAATCGGCTTTAGAAAGTTCGATTCTGGAATCGACCCCTTCAAATCTCGATACTCGTGGTGCCCAAGAGGGTTTAGTGTAGTACCTTTATCGATGCCCGTATTACTGTCGTTGTAGTTGTTTTGGAGTACACTAACTTGTTCTGTTTGCCTGCATATGTTTTCTTTCAGCTGTAATTCAGATCTGATTACTCCGATACTTCGTGCCATTAGAGAAATTGCCAGGATTAGCGAAGGCATGAGAGAGGTATGATTTCCTTTGCTAGCTTGTTCGGTATCTGATACGTATCTGACAATAATACCTGAGGAGAATTTGTAAAAAAAATTTAATGTACAATACGGAATTTAGACACCCGAGATAGTGTTTGTCTGCTTCAATATGTTTTTCTTTTTGGCATAACATACTTTTGGTCCATTTTATTTCATAAAATTTTCATTCTATCCTTAATGTTTCATTTTTGCATTTTAAACCCCAATCTATGTTTTTTGTTAGTCGAAATCGCCACGCGCCAAGTTTGTAGTTTTTTGGGGTACCTTTTATGCTATAAGCATGACAACGGCGATTTGGACTGAAAATATAAAAAGAAATCATAGAGGAAAGGTTAAAATGCAAAAAAATGGAACTTTGTGGAATGTGGATAGAAGTAAAAAGTTCATGAAACAAAATGAACAAAAAACGTCGTTATTCCTACTTGTTATTGTAGTCTTTGCACCGTTATGTATTATCGTGAAGCCCGGCCTCTTTGTAACGGTGTTGTCTTCCTTGTATAGAAAATTGTCGAAACCGAGCTCTTGTGTAGTTGGTTGGCGAAGCTTATGAGTGAAAAAGACGACAAATCCTTCATGAAAGAAGCTTGTTGGACGGTTGGATACATTACTGGTGGAAACTGCGATGGCGAGTTATGGGTACTTGTACTTGAAACCTTGCTCTCCCATGTGTGTGCTAATATGATGTAGCGGGTTAGTGGCGTAAACAAGTCGAGCTGCTCATAAACTTCTCGTTGTTTGACTCGTGAAATGCTCGTCAAAATATGATTTAACCGAGTTTTTTTTATTATCCTATAACCATAAGTGTTATGCAATATAACTACTCATTCTTACTCTCTCACATAATAGGGTTGTTTATAACGAAAGAGGTAGGAATGAGCGACGATAATGCATTACACTTGGTAAACGGTTGTATATCAAAAAATATCTCTTCAACCGAAATCGAGCCAAACTTTGGATATTCGACATCTGGGGAAAGTCGAACCTCATGTATGCGATTCAACTTTCAATGATTGAACCTTAATTGCGGTGCCCACGCCCCACGCCCACCTCTGGAAAGTCTGAACCTAATGTATATATGATATTCAGCTTTCAGTGATTGAACCTTACTATGGTGCCTACATTCGACTTCTTGGAAAAAAAAATCGAATCTTATGTATGAGATTCGACTTTCAACGATGGAACCTTTCTGTGGTGTCCACATTCGACCTCTAGAATGTCGAAGAACATTTTTTCAGCGATTGTACCATACCGTGATATCCCGAAAGTAGGTTTATTGTGATGTCATTAACCACTCGTGCGTGTGTGTATATGATTGATTTGATTTGTGTTTGTGACAGGATCATATAAAAGATTATTTTATACCAGCTATAATCAAGGTGCCTAATAAGACGTGGGAGTACGAAAGTCTGACAGAAGCTGCTGCATATGCAATTTCAGAAGCTACCTCTGATGCATCATCTGAGCAAATTGAGTACGTTTTTTTTCTTAATTATATGTTTTTTCGGGCGACATTTTTTTTCGCACCGGAAGGATCTTCATAAAGCCGATTCTTGAGTTAAGAATCGACTTTGGAAAGGTCGATTATCACAATCGACGTTCGGAAACTGATTCTTGACTCAAAGAATCGACTTTCTGAAGGTCGTTTTGGTGTGGGGCTGAGGTAGTGTGGTGGTACGACATGCTTCAGCCAGTAAAAACTTAGACACATGGTAAAAATAGATTAAAATGTAAAAAAAATGTATAAATGAGTGATAATTTGTCAAGATGGAACTCTAGGGATATAACCGTAGAAATCTTGAAACAGGGTAATAAGTGTTATTATCCCTTTTTACCATTTATATCTATGCATTGATTCCTTTCCATTTTCGGTCTAAAGTGTTATGTGTATGTAATCTAGCTGTGAAGTTAAGAGTGTACGACATATTCCGGCCAATAAAACTTTGACAAAGGTACTATGTAACACCCTCATACCCTAGGTCTGATAGCGCTAAATGAGTTATAAATGATTTTGATTGGTCTAAAAGGGCTGACTCGAGTTGACAGGATCTTTATGTCTCACACATATATGAGGGTGAGCAGACTGTTATTTTACCGATGTGAGACTTTACATACTATGTGAAATATCTGGTTTTCTTGATGTAACTGCTTGTTGATTCTGTGTTGGTTGGTTGGTTGGTTTTCAGGGTTCTGGTTGAGTTGGGTTGTTTAAAGTTTCTTTGGATTGTCTTTGGCTTAACGGTGCGGTTTTACATTTATGTTTGAACGGGATTAAGAATATTTTGAGGGCCGGGGATGGTTTCGGGCCGGACGATTCGGATGATGAGCTGAGTGACGACGGGTATGACACGGACGATCTGGGTGGATACAATAAGTATGCTGAGCTGATTGACGGGTATGACAAGGGTTGGAAATTATTCGATGTCGGTGGTATAGCCGACTTCAGTGACGTCGAAATTGAAGCCTTGAAAATATTGAAGAAATATCGTCCTGGTTTGTTCCGCAGTGATTATTGGACCTTTCGACATTGGTTTTGATTAGGTTCATAATTCTTATTCAAACCGAATGAATTTTGGTTGAGATGTAGTTGCGGATCGTAATGAAGTTTATATTGAATAGAGAATGTGATAGTTTTATGTTACATTATTCTATAAATAAAGTTGCTTTATATTTGGAATGAGTCCTTGAAATTTGGTGGTATGGCTTCTTTCAATCGGAGATAATTACACTTTTAATCTTTCATGTTTATTTATTTTCTCAAAATTATTCTCAATCTTTCATTGTTAAGAATACCCCATGTATTCATTTTTGTTACGACGGAGGTAAGAATAATTACACTTTTAATCTTTCATGTTTATTTATAGGTTAAATGTTGTAGATGACTGTTTTTAATCTAAAATGAAAAAAATGACAAGAAAAAAAGATAATGGTTGAGAAGGACAAAAACGCGTATTTTTATGTGTTTTTGTCCTTCTCAACCACTCTTTTTTTCTTGTCATTTTTTTTTCATTTTGTATCTTATTTTGTCCTTCTGGCCCGCCACCCATTTGTTTATGTGTTATTTGTTTATTAGGACGTGTTTTGGGACTTAATTATGAACTTATTATACGTTTAAAAAATCATTAGTTATAAGGATAGATTTTGTCCAAGTTTCCTAAATTACCCTTATCCCACCGTGACATATCTTTTCTTTTTTCGATCAAAAGCAATCCGCCGGATACTCTTGATAGGAGTAAAGCCCAGATCGGTACTCCTGTTTCTAAATTCGAGATCAAATTTCTGTTTCTTTCTTTCTTCTTCTTCAATCTCGCTTATGGGTTCACGATTATTTGCATCCTTTGCATTTAGTTTGTCGGTGGAGCTTAGTTGAGGTCTTCGGTGTGATTTTTTTGTTCTGGGTCTCATTTCCTTTGTTATTTGGTGTTCGAAAAAAGTCTAGGAAGGGGATTTGGGTCTTCTTCTGGTCCGAATTTGAGTCCATCTGATTTGTGCAGAGAATTTTTAGCTCTAGCTTGTTAGCCCTAATTGTTTTGTTGTGGATTTGAGATTTTTGTTTAGTTGAGGAACCCAAATATAAGGGATTTTTGTTTTGATTTTTATCTGTTGTCAATGGCAATTGATGTGTTTGTCGTGAATTTTTTATGGTAAGCTGTAAGCCTTGTGGGAAAATTGGGTCAATTTTTTTCCGATGAAAATTATGTTGTTCTTTCCAAGAGGTCTGTTACTGCTAAGCTAGTTCATTGATTATGCTCGATTCATATTGCTTCTTTGTTGGGTCATACATGTTGCTCAAGTGGAATTTGTAAATGAAGAAAAGCTTCATTACTTGCTTGTCTTTCTTTAAAGCACGACTGCGTGATGTTCGATGTGAGTCCTTCAAAGAATAGATCCATTATTTTCTTTTCGTCATTCTGCTTTGTTTGAACTGATCCAAAGTTAATCATCTCATGTTCCAAGTTTGTTATTGGCACATATCTAATTATATGTATATATGTGGGTCAATACTAGGGGTGTACACGGATACGGATTATCCGAAAAACCGAACCGAGGTCAATACTCGGGGTGTACACGGATACGCATGATATGGAATTGAATGGATGCAATTCCATCAGTGTGTTTGGCAAACGATGAAATGTTGAGAACGAGCTCATTAGGAGGTGATAAAGTGCAACCGTGGGCGGTGACTATATTTTAAAACTCGATATCGGCTTGATTAGTTAATTGAGTAGCTCAACTCGAGCTCAAATTCGAAAAAAACTGAATCGAGTTGAAATCTATTTCAAGTCGAGTACGAGTAGCTTACGAGTACGAGCTCAAATTCAAAAAAAACCGAATCGAGTCGAAATCTATTTCAAGTCGAGTACGAGTAGCTTACGAGTATGAGCTCAACTCGAGCTCAAATTCGAAAAAAACCGAATCGAGTCGAAATCTATTTCAAGTCGAGTACGAGTAGCTTACGAGTAGCCATCTCATTTACAGCCCTAAAATCAAGTACTTTTAGTGTGTGTTGTATAATAAATAGCACTAGAGTTTGTGAAAAATATGCTATTTAAAAAGCAATGACATCTGCATAATGTGTCACTGCATAAAATGTTGCTGTCATTGATTGTCACTGCATAAAATGTTGTTGTCATTGGGTGTCGTATGATCGGTTCGGTTAATATTATTGTGAAACCGAAATTTTTTGTTCGGTTTCGGTTCGACGATGCATATTCCTTGCAATCTTAAAAAAAATTATACTCAAGTATTACATTTGGCAATACAAACTTAAGTATTATATTTGGCAAAACAGATTATCATTCCTCATGGAAGTTGCTAATATTTTACCTATCTTTTGAGTTTAATCTTCAAGGATTTCAGTCTAAGAGTTTCATTGCATAATGTGTCACTTCATAAAATGTTGATGTCATTGAGTGTCACTACATAATGTGTCACTTCATAAATTGTTGATGTCATTCATATATGATTGCTGATGTCACTGTATAAAATGTTGATGTCACTGCTTATTTGATTGCCGATGTCACTACATAAATTGTTGATGTCATTCATATATGATTGCTGATGTCACTGCATAAAATGTTGATGTCACTGCAAATCTGATTGCCGATGTCACTGCATAAAATGTTGATCTCACTACATATATGATTACTGATGTCACTGCATAAAAATATGAATTAAGGTGAAAGATTTATGTTGATCGGAGTTTTATATCAAAAGATATAGTCATTTGAAGTCGATTTTATGAAGAAAAGAAATCGATTTTATGAAATTAAGTCGGAAAAATATCAAAAATGTCATCACGGTATTATTATATCAAATGTCACTGCATCCTGGTGATCATTGCATCCCGATGGTCTCTGCGTCGGGGGTAGCCACTTCATCGCGGTGTCTCTGCATCGGGGGTGGTCAATGCATCGCGGTGTCACTTCATCGCGATGTATCTGCATATATGATTGCCAATGTCACTACATAAATTGTTGATGTCATTCATATATGATTGTTGATGTCACTGCATAAAATGTTGATGTCACTGCATATCTGATTGCTGATGTCACTGCATATCTGATTGCCGATGTCACTGCATAAATTGTTGATGTCACGCATATATGATTGCCGATGTCACTGCATCGCGGTGGTCACTGCATAAATTGTTGATGTCATTCATATATGATTGCTGATGTCACTGCATAAAATGTTGATGTCACTGCATATCTGATTGCCGATGTCACTGCATCGCGGTGGTCAATGCATCGCGGTGTCACTTCAGAAATAATGTTGTATGAGCAAACATCAAATGTCACTATATAAATTGTTGCAAATGTTCTTGTCACTGCATCACGAGGTCAATGCATCGAGGTGATCACTGCATCGCAATGGTTAATTAATCGAGGTGGTGACTGCATCAAGGGTGGACAATGCATCGGGTTGGGCAATGCATCGCGGTGGTCAATACATAGCGGTTGTCAGTGCATCGCGGTGGTCAATGCATCGTGGTGGTCAATGCATAGTGGTGATCAATGCATCACGGTGGTCAATACATCGGGATGGTCAATACATCGCGGTGGTTGACGGAAAAAAAAAAAAAAAAAAAAAATGTTAGCATAAAAATAAAAAAAATAAAAAAGTCCAGGAAAAATGAAAGAAAACAAAAAACAAAAAACAAATACATTAACAAAACAAAACTAACGTACATCGCTACATTTTTTTCAAGAACAGCGCTACAGTCCTCGGCTCTCTTTTTTTTTTTTTTTTTTTTTTTTTTTTTTCATTCATCAAGAGAATTTGAGTCTATCTAACTAGTTTTTGTCCTTATAACTAAGGGACTGTTTGTTTATGCCATTAAGCATTTAATCTGAAAAAACTAAGTGGTGGTTTAATTCAGTGGTGTTTGATAATATTTTTTACACAACTTATTTAATTTAGACCATCTGAAAACTACTGCGTAAATACTACCGGATTTTAAGCGATCATCTACCAGCTTATCGCTGAATAATGTTTTCAGCCGCATTTTTTTTGTTTTCTCCAATAACCCCACGAATTTATCCCATGTATTACCCCCACGTTCAACTTCATCATTTAATACAAAAAGCAAAATATGAAAGATTGAATCAAATGTTTATTATAATATTTCATTGATAGATTTATTTGATCATCTGATTGTTTATTACTACTAAATTTTCCCCATATGAAATGTAAATTGAAATACAAATATGAAATGTTAATGACTTCGTCAAAATTAAACATTAAAAACTATTCTCAATCTTTCATTGTTAAAAACCCCTATGCATTCATTTTTATTACGACGGAGGTAAGGATAATTACACTTTTAATCTTTCAAGTTTATTTATTTTCTGAAAACTATTCTCAATCTTTCGTTGTTAAAAACCCCTATGTATTCATTTTTGTTACGACAGAAGGGTGCAGAGACAGCCATGAGGTTTGCTAGAAACAACCACATTTTATAAACACTCCGTTAGTTGTACTATTATTACATCCAAAATACATGTGAGTGTATATCATTACAAATACGAATACATAATGGTATTTATCGTAACAATAAACATTGAGGATAGTTCTAAGAAAATAAAGAAACATGAGGGACTAAAAATGTAATTATCTAAAAAAAAATATGTATATATATACTTTGAGAAGGTATCACTGTATCACATTTCAAAGTATATTGAAACATACATTATCATAACTCATAAGCACATTATCAAAGTAAGTATATGAAACATTATCATATTAGCAGAATATTTGTCCTCAGACAATGCATTTGTACACTACTAATGTAACCATGTCTTCATCCCATAATACGAAGCATCCTGGGCTCATCCTTACCTAACATGATATCCGACATTGAAAATTTGACGTTAAAAAAAATGGATTGTATATACTCGATTTTTTGAAAGTTAGGTTTTCAATGTGGCGTTCGGTAGTATAATGCCACGAATAAGTTGGTTGTGATGTATTTAAAGGATTCCGTAAATAAAGTCCAGAATAGCATACTCGGTTTTTATTTAGGTGGCTGCTGCTGCTGCTGCTTTATCTGAGCATTTGCAGATGATGCTAGACCCTGCTCAATGCACTGCACATCAAGGATAAATCTATAAAGCTGTCTAACAACACACACACACACACACATACATATACACATATTGTTTACATGCAGCAATTTACAGTAAACGAAACAGACCTGAAGAAGGTAATTGTGTAGCCAATCAAGGGTTTGAGGGAAAGTTGTTGCAGATACGTTAACGACTGTCAAACCCTGAAGAACACATATACAACAGGTAAGAATGGAATGTGAGTATTAGGGCGTTTGTTATTGATGTCACACTCAATCTACCGTGGCATCACATTTCGGGCTAGGCTATGTTTGACCGATGGAAAGTTGAAGTTGAGCTTTCCAGAGGTCCAATGTCGGTGTAATGCAACGAGAGTAGATTAGTTGTGGTGCCAATAACAGCTGCCTTAAATTATTATGCCATGAATTCGAGGTGTTGCCGACTCAATCGAGACAAAGGATTTGAGCTTAACCTGTGACTTGAATGAACAGAGGTAATCCTGAATTGTCTTCAAGTTGCTTGTCAACTTATCTTTATCCTGTATTGAATTTGGATCAAACAAATAGATTACACAGCCAAGTTTTCCTGCGGTTTTAGGTGAATAATACTCGGAACCTCGAACCAGCTAAGTTATAAAGAAACTGGGAAAAAACGTGGAAAGTTCTTCCACGAGTTTAAGGGTATTTCTCATACCTGGACCGGGAATTTCTCTCTATTTGTACGAGTGGATATCCACTCCTCCAGTAATGCCTGCACAAACCAATGATGTTGTTATAAAAACAATCAAGATTCAAAGGCAGTATAATAAGGGACCCCGCGAGATCCTGTACAAATCTGCTTCCCAACAAAACAAATGCTTTTATCTATCTATCTATTTATTTATGTTTGTACTTTCACCAGCTTATCAAAACGACGTAAAATACTGATAATACCTTATGATCGAATTCAGCCATATTCAGCATTATGGGGACAATAATTGGATCTGCACCGGACTTTTCTTTCTTAAGGGAAGTACTTCTGTCAAGTGATGTATCTTTAATGGCCTCACCTGCATGTTGAATAGCATTGAAACTAGGGAATAAGACACGTCTGGTCCCTTTTGTTTTATATTTTTTAGCATTTCTATCTTCAATGCTTCATCTCGACACTTTTACCCCTCATCTATGCATTGCCACATGTCAAGTTTTCATTGGTTACTGCATTTCATACCTTCAATGCAAGTTGTTTGACATGTGGCACTTGGACTGAGAATGGAAAAAAATTATACACACACGAGGGGCAAAAGTTCCAAAAGATGAAACATAAGGGATATAAATGCGAAAACCGTGAAATAAAAGAGACTAAAAAAAATGTCTTTATCCTGTAATTATAGTATGTGAGAGTCTGTAAATAATGATTACCTTTCATGTCAGGTAAAGTTCCATTAATGTCAATAGATTTCAGTTCTCCTGTAACCTTGTTCAACTCATTAGAAAGATTTTGATCCACTAAAGTTGCATTTTCAGAATTGCTGCCATTATTTCCCTCGTAATCAGCATCGGTGGGGTTCGAATTGTTTTTCGTTTCGATTCCGTTTACTTCATCTTGCTTCGCGGATTTTGCCTCTGCATCGTTTGCTGGAGTTTGAGACGACGGCAACTTATTCTCATCATCCATGAGGTATATGCTAGGATCCAAATGCATTCCCTGAAATACCCCCAAATCCAGCATATATAAACTAAATAAAAGTCTTGCAAATAGGGATAAATACACTTTTAGTCCTTTTGTTTCACGATTTTTGCAATTTTATCCCTTTGGTTTTATCTTCACACTTATACCCCTCATCAATGCATGTTTTTACATTTTCAGTCCATTTTTGTAACGTGTTAAGTAAGTTTTTATTGGCTGGAGGTTATCGAAACTTCAATGCTAGATTCTGGACACGTTGCAATTTAGACTGAAAATGTAAAAGAAATGCATGTATGAGGAGTAAAAGTGCCAAAATGAAACATTGGGGATAGAAGTGCAAAAAAACGTAAAACAAAATGGTACCAGAAGTGTCTTAATCCCTAACAAATATGTCCAAAAAAAGAAAAATATTACCTCAATAATAATTGGTTTACCATCCTTCATGGCTTTCTTCAAATCACCAGCCAAACCTACATTGTAAGATTAAGGACAATTCAATCCTTTTTAATTCAAACACTTATCTATAAGATAAAGGTTTCGAATTTTTTTCTTTCCTTTTTAATCTGTAACGGAAGTCATGTACCTTTCCTTACTATTCTGCACTCCCTACAGAATTCAGTAATAAGTTCCTCAGAGGACTCGAAATCACGTGCCCAAACATGGGAAGATGCCAACGGTGCACTGAATTTTTATAAAAACATAGAAGTGCACTGACTAGGTGAGAAACACGGAAAATAAAAAAATAAAATGAAAAGCAATGTTTTGAGAAGACAACGTACTCTGTTGATGTGCGTAGTAGCTCGTAAACCATATCTGTCTAAATCAACAGAACAGGAAAAAGTTTCAGTAAACAACTGAAAAAAAAAATCGAAAAATTCCTGTCCAATTACATATATAGTCCCTTCAAAAAAAAAAATACATATATAGGACTGACCTGCAACACATTTGGCAAGTTTAGCCTTTGTGCTAGCTGCGTCGCAATAGTAGACTTCCCAACACATGCCGTGCCACATACGAGAATAACAAGAGGCACCCGCTGATGATGAAATCTAAATAATCAAGAAAAAAGGTTAGCTAGACAGTATTAGAAGTCATTCTGCATTTCTTTACTTAGTTAAGCACAACTCTTTACTTTCCCAACTAGTCCTATCTGCATTTTGAAATTCACCCTCGTTTTCAACGCATAAAAAGCCAAGGGAGTGAAAAGGTTAAAGAAAGGCATTCTAACCTTGTCATCATCTTATAGCGGTTAATATACTCTTCAGCATATCCACGCCGCTGCATAAGCTGTACATACAGACAACAACAAAAATAAACAAATACGAAGTAGCCCTTATTCACAGCAAACACTACCACATATAAGAATAGAGAAAAGAGAAAATTGTTTTGCCAATTTTATTATGAAACATTTTCCAGCTGTCATATTGTCATAAGCATGCGACTTATGAAAACAGCCCCAATGAAAGGTCATTGATGACGTAGAAGATGGAAAACCGACACCTCACAAGAGTAAAATGACCTATGAAACAAATGGAACGAATCACAGGAGTAGACGCATAATAATAAAGATTACCTTGAATAGATTTGCTTCCAGATCAGATTGGGAGCTGGATCACAAGTAATATCAGAAAACACAAAAACTTCAATCCAAAACAGAGTATAGTCAAATTCTCAAAAGAAAAAAAAAGCATAATAACAAGACAATTTAGCGTACACATCGAGAAGGCTATTATCTACGAGGAGCTTTTTGAGTTCAAGCGCAATTTTGATAGCCACGTGATTGGGAATCTGAAAGAAAGGTGAAAAAAAACATGAATAAGTAAACAATAAGAAACCTCCATATGGTATATCAATGAATGCCTATCTAGACTCTTTTTTTTTTCTTTCCATTAAACCACCCAGTATCTGGAACCAGCCCGACTAATCCGTGGTTCAATCTAGATGGTGCCTCAGCCCGACTTATCCGGAGTTCAATCTGGGTGGTGCCAGCAGAGTCCGGCTCTGTGTAAAGGCCTGGCCCAGAGATCTTTAACATGGTGCCTCGGGGGGAATTGAACATGTGACGTCTCTAGACATTTTCAAGCCGCTAAGACCAACCACCTGACCCAAAGCTACTAAGTTACCTATTTAGACTTGCATTTGTAAAATCGAAGTACAAAAAATAACCTACACAAGAAACTCAATAAGCAACAAACTATTTATCCCTCTTTGAACTTCGTATTATTAGCTTCCATTTACTGCATTATACACTTCAATCATTTTGACAATCATACTGTTGGCCGAAAGTCATCACTGAAATAAATACTTAAAATTAAAACAAATATACGCGCGTGTGTGTGTGTATATATATATATACACATACACAGAAAGGAGAGAAAAAGTAATGGAGCTTACCTTAGTAACAGTAAGCATTCTGCTTAACAAAAATCTGGAGAGAACATAATAGTGATCAGCATTATCACCCAACCAAACCTTCACCTGTATAAATATAGAGGAAAATCAATAGTTCAGCTCAAATAGATAGCTAAAAAAAAAGGAAATGCAGAAAATTTGAATACACTAAAAAAAAATGAGATAGAGAGAATATTTGCTCGAGGTTTTTCAGCAAATAGAAAAAAGAAGTAGAAGAAACAGCAGGACCTTGACGAAATCGTATTTAGAAGACGCGTTGCGAGATGAAAAAGGAGCAGGTGGCGGCGGCGACGGGGACTCTGTCGGAGACTGATTAAGCTTGGCATAAATCTGATCTAGCTCATCGTTATCGACTTGATGATGATCGGAGCGGTTTTTTGTGCTGGAGCTACTATCTAAGCTGAATGCTAAGCTTTTCTCCTTCATCTTCTCCTCTACCTCTACGGCTCAGCTGATTTCTCTGCTTCAGCCGCTAGTGGTGGTGGCGGTGGCGGTGGTGGTTTTTACCCATTTTAATGAAAAAAAAACATGCTTTCTGCGTCTACGGTTAGCTTCACCGTCCTTTGAAACATTTTTCGTAATTTAATAAATTATTTTAGCATTTAGTTTTTTTCCTATAAAATTTTAGCATTTAATTTGGCATAGAACATACATGAACTCATAGCAATATAGGTAATATTGAAAAAAAGAAGCAATATAGGTAATATTAAATATGGAAAATAAAATATATAAAAGCTCGTAACAATAGTTCAAAATAATGTACGAACGATGAAAAGAATGTAGTATGAATACAGAAAATGCGGTAAGAATGCACCGAGAGAAGAGGGAAATAAAAAAGATGTAGTGGCGATCCACAAATTGTAGTGACCGGACACAATGCACATAATTAGAGCCATATTGGTTTAGGGAGGATGCGTTTTTGTTCTTTTTCGAATTATTGCTATCCATTTTTTGCTTGGTTAGTGATGAAATTGGTTATGTTGTTTATAGTCTTTTTGGTTGCAGCAAAGGTATGAATGTTTGTTGGTATGTTATTCAGTTTGGAGGTGGGGTTATTTTGAGACTTTTCAATCTGACTGTTTCTTCATTTTTGATTCGTGAATTGTACATAAACAGATGTAAGAACTCGTAAGAATAGTTCAAAGTAATGTAGTAACCATTTAAATAATGTAGTAACATTATAAGACATGTAGTAACAATGAACGAACCGTAGTCGCAAATCCACGAATTGTAGTGACAATACCCAATGAAGAAAACGAGAGCCATATTGTTTTAGGTAGGATGCGTGTTTGTTATATTTTGAATTATTCCTATCCCTTTTTTGCATTGTTACTGATGAAATTGGTAATATTGTTTATAGTCTTTTTGGTTGTAGCAATGTTGATGCTTATGTGCTCATTCAAGGAGGAGACATGTGTTCTTAGAGTCAATCCCGACGATTCTTTACGTTCAATTCATGATAGGATTTCAAACACTTGGTTTGAATTGAAGCATGTCAATATGAAGCTGTATTATTCATTGCATGATAAACACAAGTGCGTGTTAAGGTCCGATGATGATGTTCGATCAATGACGAATTGGGTGATTCATATGGAATAAAGAGTGTTGATGTGATCGTTTCTCGAAGATGGGGTTATGGGTTCATCTTCGTCATACGTGTCAAGTAATACCCTTGTCGATGATCCATGGAATAGCGACGGTGCGGATGACGTGTTACCGGCTCTTTCAATCACCCAGGTCTCGCCCAATTGACCTAGGATGGGATAAGCTTATTTTCATGGAAGGTCGACATTTGAGGGTGGTGCGGATGCTTTTGGGAATCGTTTATTGAAACAGTGCCCTTCAAACTCGGTTTCCGTTTCGTTTATACCAAGAATGATGCTAGTAGGATTTCAGCTGTTTGTGCTTTGAAAAACCAAACAAATTGTGACTGGAAGGTGCATGCGGTTAAGAGGCCTTCAAATGGACAATTTTATTTAAAGAAATTGTGCAACGTCCATAAATGTGGAACCTCTGCCCGCTCCTTCAAACATTCACGTTTTAGTTCCCGTCTTGTTGCTAAAGAAATTTTAGATACAATCCGTGAGAAGCCAATGACCACACCGTCGGACATCCAACATTCTTGGTCATCTACCCGTCGTCTGAAAATGCCTTATGATGTTGCCAGGGGTGCTGTTAGGAAGGCTAGGGAGATTGTGTATGGAAATGAGCGTGATTCGTTCAATAAGTTACCGGCTTATAAAGACTGTGTGTTGCGCTCAAATCCTGAATCTGATCTAGTCTTGGATGTACATCCTAATTCTAATCGGTTTAAACGAATTTTTATTGCTTTTGCGGCGTGCATCAAGGGGTTTACTTTCTGTCGTCCATTGCTTTATCTGGATGGTGCACATTTGAAGTGCGGTACTAAAGGGCATCTCTTGGCGGCTACTGCGAAGGATGGCAATAATGGTACGTGTCCTTCTGAACGAAATTTTTTGGAACATTCTTGCAACTTTACACGCATTTCTGTTTTTTTTTTTTTTTTTTTTTTTTTTTTTTTGCACCTGAACAGAACTTAAGGTGTTTAACCTTCATCGTGATTTATGCTGGGGCAGCAAGGTATCGTGTCTGTTATGTCATGTAGTAACAAGTATAGTAAGTCCTAGTCACCCTGATGTAGTAACACTTGAAGTATTCCCCTGTTTTTGCCATCGCAATACCCAACATGTACTTACATATTTTGATGTCCATCACGTACATAGAACTGAAGATTTATGTAACTGATTTTGGTGAATTTTCATGTTGGGCAAAGAAAAATAAAAATAATTCCATTTGCAATTTGTATTGACCAACCTAGACACCATTAATTAAGTTGAATATGTCGTTCTGTTTTATTGCGTAGGAACACATAATGTAGGGATTATATACTTAAATCCATTCGTTATTTTTTTTTATGTCGTCTCTGGTTTTTTTATTTCAAGGTTTGTATCCAGTTTGTTACGCGGTAGTTGAATCAGAGGACTATGAAAATTGGAGGTGGTTTTTGGAGCAATTGAGTAGAATAATTACAGTAGATCGGGAGATTACCTTCATGACTGATCGGAACATAGGGTTAATTGCTGCTTTGCCCGAAGTGTTCCCGGAGTCTAACCACTCTTTTTGCATCCACCACTTGAAGTTAAATATGAAGAGCACTTTTAGTGGTAAAAAAGGTGGTGCGGATTTGAGGGACCAGATGGTGGATTTGCTAGTTAAATGCGCATATGCCTCAACTGAAGTGGATTTTCACAAGTATATGGACGCAATGCTTCGTGTTGGAGGGAAACAAGCCAAGGGTTTCTTCGACGGATTGCATCCGGAAAAGTGGGCCAATGCTTATTTCGGGGATGTCGTTACGGTAACATGGCATCTTCTCGCTCGAATCATTCAATTCGTGGGTGGTTAAGGAACGACATCTTCCGTGTTTAATATGATTGATGCGATTCGTATTAAAATCATGAAGCAACATACGGTATATGTCATATATAGCGTCCATATTTTTATTTTTTTTTCACCATTATTGTTCACTTCTTATCATTTTTAGTGTCTTGCTCTTACGGATAGGCATGAAATGTGTTCAACCTGGACATCAAAGATTTGTCCTAAAATTGATTCGAAGTTGTACGACTTGATGGAAATAGGACGAAGCTTCAACGTGATTAGTTCCTCACCATACCTTTATGAGGTGTTATCCTCCCAAATGCGACCGTTAATTTAGAGTGTGGGACTTGCGCTTGTAATGAGTGGCAACGTTATGGTTATCCATGTGTTCATGGATTAGCATCATCGTGTTACTTTGGATTTCCGTTATATCAATTTGTTGATCGTGGCTATTTGACCGAGTCATATTCGAACGCTTACCATGACCCCATTTATCCAATACCGCATTCGTATCCGCACGAGAATATTGTAGATGGGATGGAAGTGTTGCCTCCAATCCCGAGGAGGCGCCTGGTAGGCCACGCAAGAAGCGTTTTAAATCGAGGGGGGAGTACTCACGTCCAATTACTTGTGGCCGTTGCGGAAATGAAGGTCATCATAATTGCAGAACGTGTGCGGCTGCGTTGGACAAGTAGTGACATATGAATTATTGGAGTGTGGAAGTTGAGGCTAATAATTTTTGCCTTGTGAATGTTCTAGCACTTTTTGTTTGTTACTTCGACATTTACGTTTTCCATTGCGTGTAGGTGTTTGTATTACACGTAATAAACTGATTGTAGTACGTTATTTTCCCTTTGAACTTCGATGTATGAGTATGTTATGTGTATTTTACATTTAATGTACTCTTGTTTATTTTCCCTTCAAACTACAATGTCTCGCACCTTATTTGTTAGTATTCTCTCGCAAATAGGGATTTTACCTGATATGCCACTGGTTTCTGCTGCATTGTGTGGATATACCACCCAAGGCAAAATCAAACAATTTTGGGACGCGATTTTCTCCCATATTTTTAATGAATGTGCACGATCTTAAGGTACACAAATCCCCTGTTGGGTTCCTCCTTCCCAATTAGGGTTTAGTTTGGTTCCAAAAACGCCGAAAACGCGAAAATGAGAGTGGTATTTCGACAACAAAGTGGTATGCCCACTTTTGCCACTTCTCAAAAGTGGTAGATCAACAAAGCTCCCGGCATAGTTTCAAAAGTGTTTACCAAATCCGTCCCCATTAAATACCCAGCAAGTGTCGGTATTTTACCGAATTGAGGTTGTTCGTCTTGTCATTGCGTGGCACTATCCCTCTACATTTAAGCTTACATGTGAACTTGTCACTACATTATGTGTTCCTACTCAAAGAAGGCCGACAAATTTGCCATAACATCATTACTATATTCCTCTCTACCTCGTTCTTAGTACATCTTTGACATCCGGGTAATAAATCAACAAAATGGGGAAAATACGTAATGGCGGAAGGGTTAACAAGTGTTGGTGAGTCCAAAATTCTGGTTGTTCTTCTAGTGAAAGCGTGGGACAATGACTCTGCATGTCCCCATTACATTCGAACCTAGTCCCTACATTATGTTTTCCTACGTCAAACACAGAACGACATATTCAACATAAGATCATTACTTTCTTCCTCACAACCTCCTCATTACTACATCTGTGGAAGATCAAATATAAACCAACAAAATCCAATTTTTTATGCCATGCCATACATAACAGAAATAACATTATCCAAATTATTGACAAATAATGGTCCATATAGTCCTTTTGCATTGCATATAAAAATCACTACACTTGTATTTAATTTATTGTAGAAATCTTGAATAGTTTCAGAATGAAGAGGGCAAGGTATCTAGCATGATTGAGGTCATGACCATCCCTTTTAGCCTTTGCAAGTCATCATTGTCAAATTTGTGTGGGATGCTCTTGCCTTGGGACGATTTCGTAGGTAGTGAATAAGATAAAATGCACGATCGCCCCGCATTAAGGACAATTCAGCTTAATACCACGGTGTATTTTGTATTGTCATGTGTCTGAAATAAATGACTCGAAGTAAGTGCGACATTGTCTACTTACGATTCCTCATGTTGTAGGGGCAAGTTCTTCACTTTCACTACTCCACCGCATCCTGTCACGTACTGTAGTGGCTTCTGCTCTTCACAAGCATACATGCAATGTAAAACATATTTTTCCTAACAAGGCACAACATGAGACAAATATCAATAAGCTGATCTGAAATGCAAATACGTAAGCTTAACAATATAGATTTTATAAAACATATATGTTTTCCATGTTGTAACTCAGTGTAAGTACATGTTGCTACATTATGTATGTTGCTACATGTTGCGTTGTTACTTCACCTACACAAGTTTTGGTTAACAAAGACAAACAAGTTTTGAACCATATAAAGTCAATTGGCACTAGGTACATGGATAGTGATAGTGAATGTACTCACAATTTCCCGACAAATTGATGAGGAATGGGTCCTTGCGAACTCCTCGCCGGGCCAAGGAATGATACATATTCCACGATTTTTCTCGCAACATATGTTAAGAGTACCCAAAGGTGGTACGGCATTGCTTTAATTCCCGGACAACACAACGGGAAGAATATTTTTTCTCCTCTCTGAACCCTGCCAACGATGTCCTTGCTTAAGGCATTGGTGTAGTTCCGTTTTGATGCATAACCCGTTATTTTTACCTACAAAGCACGAACGTATACATGTTAGTGTAAGATGTAACATGAAGTTCACACTCGCTGTTACACTAACTGTGCAGAATATATTTACGGTCCGACCCAATTGGATTTCAAGAATTAGTATTTTTTGGTCACTCATTAAGCAGCTGTTTTAAATGAATAACTTACCCATGTATTTGCCGGATATATATGATAATTCTCCTTCATCAAATTGGATCGTTCCAACAGCACACGAACTGCATCAATTACCTGTTAAGTGTTTTTTGTTTTTGGCCACAAAATATTGTTATTGCTGATGTTGTGACAATTATAGGTGTTCACTTCAAAGTAAAGTAAGTTTGAATCGTACCGTTTCAGGAATGTAGCCATCATTTAGGATATTGACAATTGTCGCCACGGTCACGTATTCTAGTGCCCCCACCTCCTTTGACCAGACATCCTCTCTGTCAAGCAATTTCTTCATATGTTTGCTCAAAAAGTAAAGTAACATATATGATAATATTTAGTATTTAGTAGTACTTACTCTCTTCCCCCATAATCATTTGCATCGCGTAACATTCTAAATGCATCTTCAGAGATGTACTCCCCGCATTTGTAAGCTGATTTGTCATCCTTGATTACCGCTTTTCCTCCCGGTATCTCGCTTTCCTTTGGTTTGGGGTAAAGTTCCAAGTCAACTGTTTCTACTTTCCTCTTCTTCTGTTCATCGTAGTGATAATCATCATTCTTCTTTGCCCGTCTATCCCCTTTTGTCTTTATGCGTCTGATCATTGATGTTTGCCCAATTGGCTCAGCTTTCTTTATTACTCCCATCGTGGATGCCTCCACTTTCTTTGCATGTTCATCTTGCACGGACTTCCCAACATGTTGCGTCACATTATGAACATGATAATCCACTATAGTCTCATCCAACTCCTCTATACGTGTCTGCATTTTTTGAATGCTTGGTTGCTTGAGATGCTATCACGTTGTCTTTCGTCCGTGCACTTTCTTTTAACTTTTCATTGATTTCCCTCGCAGCCATGATTTCGCATTCATTGATTCTCGTCAATATGTTTTTTTCAATTAGCTCTATATTCGGCCTTTCTTCTTCGATGCTCTAAGTTGCTCGATTAGTTTCGATCACTATGTAGAAGTAGCTTGTAAATTTCCTCCGTGGTTGCGGTCTTTTTCAGTTGCCTCTTGCAACTTCATCTCCTTCTCAGCTAGCACGACGTCTTTTTCCTTTAACTGAGCTTCTAGCCTCTCAATTGTGGAGACAGTCATTGTCATCTCATCCTTCATCCTATTCCTTGCATTCTTCAGTGCTTCAATTTCCATTTCCAATTCAGTTTTCTCCGCGGTCCTCGTATCCAATTCTATTCTGAGATCCCTACATTCCTTATCCAACTCATTAGCCCTTTTTATCCGGCTGATTTCATCCAACTTTAATCTCGCAAGCTCGGCTGCAAGATTCTTGTTATCACTCTCCACCTGCTCCATCTTTAATTGCGTCAGCTGACAGTCATGATGACTGATCATGTCCGGTATCTGCACGTATGTATTTAAACAAAAGCATCATATTTATTGAAAATTAATAACGAGGCAGCATTTCAGAGAGTAATAGTGCACATTTCGGTTATATTCAAACCGACATGCTTCGAAGTTGTTTCGGACAAGGTATTGGAGTTGGCGAGTTCGGTGTGAGTGATGGTAAACCGAACTTTCCGGCCGAGTATTAGTAACGGTCCTCATTGATCCACTTGGGAGGTGCCCATTTCTCAGCTTTCATCATTAAAAGACTCACCGTCGTTGTTACCCTCAACATCGCGACGTGGTTCGAATCCACATCATCCATATCAACCTCCATTGAATCTTCAACAACAAATTTCCCTTTCTCTTCTACATGTCTTCTTTGAAACCTTTTTCTAGTCTTTACAAGTGCTTGGTTTATTTCCCCTACGCAAAACAACATCATCTTCGAAATCCGAGTCGTTCGTTGGTCCCGGCACATAGCCGCATTCACCATGGTTCTTTTCGACATTTGACAGTTTGATATTAGTATATGCTCGTTCACTGTTGGTTCGAGTTCATTACCGTTGAACTGCACACAATGTTTCACAAATTACTAAACTAATTAATAGAAGTTAATATACAAGAAAACAAGCACCATTACAATCCACATAGTGCAATTATTTCACTGAATGAAAGTAGAAATCATTGTAATGCCCCATACAATTTATGTACCTCATTGTCCTTCATCGTTTGTAGTTTTTTCTTCGTAAGCACATTCTTTAGCTTTCTGAGATCCCACTTTGTAATTCTCGGGATTCCTTTTGTAGAAGTACTATTCTTCCCATGTGCACAATCATCCCCCTCCGTACCGAATTCATTCTTTATGATATTCGAGTGTTCGCAAATCCAATACTACAAATACAAGCAATTGTTAGGCACCATCCGTATGTTCACATTAAACGTTACTAAATAAAATAGACTAGAATAACTTACCAACAGGACTACTGTGCAACCATTTGCCTTTCCAGGACATTTCCAATCTCCGCTCAAACCGTGTAATAGTTCATTGCGTATATGGCTTGACCAATCGTACTTTCTCAACATGTCTATATTGTCAACATAATTCAAAAAAGCCCATGGAATATACTGTCCAGTGGTTGTGAAGAAAACTGATTGAAATATGATTAGACATAGCAGTTTTATCGTGTCCTCAATTGAAGTCTCGTCATCCTTTAATACCAGTTCCATGGTTTTATATTTCACCATACACGCCTTCAGCCTATCCACACCGGCGAATAATCTTCCTCCGATTTCGAATTTTTCCCGTCATGACGAGTCATGTCGCCAACTTCCTCCACGCCGTCGTCTATTCCAAAAATAAGTTTAATATCCAATGTTGAAGGTGCGTAGTAGTTACGGCCGATCTTGAATTTCTTCTCAACCTTGTCGTACCTATTTATCAATTCGTCTAGCATATCATTGCTTCTTTTTCCCAACAAAATCTTTTTCTCATCTAAAGCCCTGAAAAATGCACTGAACGGCGTTCTTCGCATTACAATGCGATGCTTCTCTGTTATAGACTTTGAAATGGACTTGTATAAGTTGTATATTGACATCAATGTGCACCGGTATTGATCTCTACTCCTGTTTCACATATCTCAATCGTTAACAATGCATGATATGCAGTAACATTTAAAAGGAAGTAAACACTGCTACACACAATTGCAATGTAAACGACGAGTGCTAACAACCACCATATTTGTACATCGATCCAGTCACATGTTAGATGTATGGGTACTTTCGCATCCAAATCAGATTAGTCGCTTCAAAGACAATGCAGTAACTGTTGAACATAATGTAGTTACACTTCCGGTGGATGTAGGAACAATGCCCAAAGTTATAGTAACAAGACCCAAAGTTATAGTAACATTTTAAACTTTGTAGTAACAATGCATGCAATGGGAATGCAGTAACTGTTGAACATAATGTAGTTACACTTCCGGTGGATATAGGAACAAGGCCCAAAGTTATAGTAACAAGGCACACAGATATAGTAACATTTTATAAACTTTGTAGTAACAATGCATGCAGTGTTTTGGCATTCCCAAAATTCCATTGTCAGACCACATAAATGCAGACACAAAAGTCAAAAAGTGTAACTTGTGCAGAAGATTGTAGTAACTATTCTTCCCTCAGACAATCCTGTTTGAGTTACTACACACAGATGTAGTAACTCACTTATCGAAGTAGTGACAGATGTAAAAAATTCACACACAGCCATGTTCACTCAACCAGTACAATTTCAAAGAAATGTAGTAACTCAAGGTGTAAACGCAGCAACACCTATAACGAAATTTGTCCCAGAATCCAGTAGGTATTACCAATGGTTAAGATGGATGAAAATCCGATAACCCAATTAATTTCTGAGTAATTCTAATCCACATGCAAATATAATTTCACATTCTTCAGAACTCTATATATGATAATCGGAATTCGATTGAAATTTAAACCCTAATTCAATCAATAATCGATCCGCCCAATTCCATTTTCTCACAGGCAAATGCAAATTTATTTATTCCCCCGATTTTTTAGCCGAGAGAAAAATAAATAAAAAAATCTAAATTAAGGGTGTTTTGGTACGAAATTGATGCAAGTTAGCTGCTCGTATATTCTAACGAAATTGATGCTACATATAACTACATATACTCGATTGAGAAATTAGTTCGGTTGATTCGCTATTTTCGAGTTCGAGCTCGTTCAAGCTGCTTGAATAATTAACCGAGTTAATCTCGAGATTCAATATATAATATAGTAATACTAATTGAGTAGCATACTACTTAATCAAGTTTTATTAAATAATCATTTAATTTTTCAACAGGACATTAGCCCAGCAATAATCACTGATGTGTATGCGTGTGTTTCTTTCGTATCCGTAAAAAAATAATCATTTAATTTATTTCATTATCAAAAATATTATTTAATATTATCATATAGCAATCATTAATTATTAAGCCGAGTTGAGTATTGAACGGGTGACATAATATATTTTTACATCGTTAATCATGATGTTAATTCATCATAAATTCATAATCAATTGTGTAAAAATACTGTGTCACTCGTTGTGTATAAATGATTGTGACGATAACATAATCCAGTTATTATTGATAGGTCAATATCATGATTAATTAGTTTTATATTATGATTACGACTCTAGCTCTCACTCGTAGTATGAAATGCTTTGTAATTATGTTTTCACACAAATTAAGATAATATATTATGTTGTATGTTGAATTATTGACAAACATATCATTTGTATATTATTGATTCAATACCTATAAAAGATAAAGATACATAAACTGTCTACCTTAAAAAATATAGGTTTTTGTCAATAAGGACGGGTTAATAAATAAACCAGGATGCAAGGATATTGATAATTAATCAGGACAGAACCTATGTAAACTTTCAAAAATGCCCTTTTTGTGATTTTTTTATAAAAAAATAATGATATCACCAAAAAAAAAAAAATTCTTTGATATGCGCCTGATTTATACATTCGGTTACAATTACAAAAATATCTGTAGTATAATTCCTTTGTACAAAAAAAGGCTTTAAATACGCTGATTTGCTGTTAATGCGCTGATTTTATACAAAAAAAAGGCTTTAAATGCGCTGGTTTTGATTTATTGCATTCGTAAATATTTTTGACTAATTTTTTTGGAGAGATGTTTGACAAATTAAATCACAATCTAAAATACGAAAAAAAAAAAATTAATGATTAAAAAGATGTAGACACATCAAAAAATTGTAATTATTACTTATAAAAAGTGTACTCGCAGCCAAAAAATGTAGTAACATATGAAAAAATTATAACAATCAATAAATATAGTTACAACCTAAAACGTAGTTACACATTAAACATGTAGTAACACTAGAAAAAATGTAGTATCATATACAAAAAAAAAGTCCTGACAACCAATGTACAAAGAAGTATTCACTCGTAACTGTTACTGTATGTTGGAAATGATCATTCTTATTGTATTGTTACTTCACGTGTTAATGTTACTTCACTCGTAATTTTTACTATATATTGAAAATTAATTATCATTCTTATTGCATTGTTACTTCACGTGTTACTGTTACTTCACTCGTAATTTTAACTTTACATTGGAAATTATCATTCTTATTGTATTATTATTTCACGTGTTATTGTTACTTGACTCGATATATATATATATATATATATGACTCTTACCTGCCTGCAATTCTTATATTTTTTTTTTACTTCAAATACGCTTTACGTCGACACAACAATAAACGTAAGAAGTGATAAAGTATATGACTCTTAGTTGCATGCAATTCTTATATTTTTTTTTATTGTCCTTTCTAATCACTCAAATTGAAAAATATCCTTTGAGACCCATTTTGGAGTTTTGATGTCCTTCTGGCCTCTTCATCCTAAAAAATACTCTCGAGTAAAGAAAGAAACTTAGGGGCCATTTGTTAAATCTGAAGTTTGAAGTCTGAAATCTGAAATCAGAATGTATTAATAAACTGAATTATATAAGTATTGAAAGTGATTAGACTGTTTGGTAACATCATAAATCTGAAAACTGAAAATGATTATTTTAAAATTGTATGCATGCGTATTTTGTATTTATAGAAAAACACTATGCTACAAGTTACATTTAAAATTAATACTAATTATTAACAACAACAAAAATTAATACTAATTTATCTTATAATTGTATCTAGCACATCCCCATATTTAAAACACATGATTTAATACGATAATATGTTATTAGAAGAAAATTATTGATACATTATTAAACACAATACAACGATATCGTATATAATTGAAAAGGTTATTGATATGTTATTAATTTATTAAGTATTTTATAATGAATAAAATATATGAAATAATTAGTCTTGGAATGTTTAGAAAAACGAATTAGAAAAAGATTAGGAAAAAAAAAATGGGCAACGGCATGTGAAAATGATGATAAGCTTAAAGGAAATTAGAACGTGGGTTATATAATGGTAGTAACATTTTGAGGATATAGTCGTAATTGTTTTTTTAGCGTTAAGTGGCTGATGAACCATTGAAAATTTAAAGGGTAATTTTTGTTAATTTTCAGATGCTCTGAACTAGTTAAGTAATATGAAAAAACGTTAACAAACGTCACTTAATGTAACCACCCCTTAAACATTTCAGAATAAGTGCTTAATATTCTTTACAAACAACCTCTTATGCTGCACGGACTTACTATCAGAATAGACCGTCGGATGATTGTCACATATATAAAGAAATAAAATTGTTTTGTCCTCTTATACGCGTGACAACCATCCGACCACCGATTATAATAAGAAGTCTCTGCAACATAGTTACATGATAATTCAATCTACTTAAGTGAGTTTCGTATCCTAGTCTCGTCCTCCCATATAATATAATAACTCTCCTCATCCCCTGGATATGGCCTAGTGGTGAGCGGGTGAGTTGGTGTAGTGCATTGCTATATCTAAAGCCGGAGGGTGGGGGTTCGAGTCCGTAAAGGGCCGGCCCATTTCGGTAAGAGATATCTAATGCAAAACATCATCCCTGAGCTGTTAGGTCTCATAATTAACCTATCCTCGCATTTCTGTGGGATCGGGGGCCCTCGCGGTTAGGGTTTAACCGTTTTTTTAATAACTCCCATGTTCCGCATAGAATAAATAAAAATGTACTCCCTCCGTCCCACAATATAAGGCATTTTGCTATTTCATAGAGTTTAAGAAAACCTAATAAATGAGTTATTTTTTTAACATTTCAATGTAAAAAATTATATTATATTTTGGGACTGACTAATAATATTGCATTGTTCAATGTGAATGTGAAAACAATGTATTTAATTTTATATTGAAATGTAAGACTGACTTATATTTTAAGACACCACAAAAAAGTTAAAAAGAGTTATATTACTGTACGGAGGGAGTACTTTACACCTAAAAATTTCGAGAGATTTTATGGTGCAACGGTTGTAGGAAGGTTATACCAAGTGGCATACATTAGAGCTTCTCATTTTTACTCTCTTTCACATAATAGACTTTTATCGTGTGTGAAAGGTTAGAAATGAGTGGTTGTAATGTATGTCACTTGGTAAAACCTTCCTACAACGTTTGTATTTTAAAATTTCACAAAAATTTCACCTAAAAAAACCGGGTGCTCCACTGGATTCTCGCTTCATCAACACGGCCAAAACCCAACTATTCCCCGTCTTCTCCCGTCACTTTCACTCAATCCCTCACCCTCAGTTATCCCATTTTTTGTTTTTTGTTTTTTGTTTTTTTTTTTTTTTTTTGAAAGGATTTTTTGTTTTTTTTTAGACAACTCAGTTATCCCACTTTATCGTCACTTTCACTCAATCCCTCACCCTCAGTTATCCCACTTTTTGTTTTTTGAGACAACTCAGTTATCCCACTTTATCTCTCCTTTCATTTCCCCGGTACAAAGTTTCCTCCTTGTTTTAAACCTTCAAACTGGCTAGCTGTTAGGTGATGTGCAATTTTTCCCCAAGTTCTTAGATGGTTTCTGATGGCATATAGAAAGGTAGTAAATTAAGCTCCTCTTTAGGTGGGAGGGATATGGTACACTTCTCTTCTGTTTTAGTATCTGTTACACTTTTTAGATCTGTGTTCACATCATCTTTGCTAACATTTTTTTCTTTCATAGACCAAAAGCCGAGACATGAAAGAAGTGTTTTTTTTTTTTTTTTTTTTTGAATTCTGTAGAAACTTTAAACTTGTTGTTGTTGTTGTCGCCTAAGATTTGTTAGCTGTTCTGGGATTTGCTTCCTAAATGTAGTGCTTCAATGGTTAACCTTAAAATAGACAGACAAGTTTAAAGATTCATTCTTTGGCTTGACATAGATGAAATAAGAGCTGATTAATCTGCTTTTGATACTATTTGTTTTTACAGTTGGTATTTAGCCCTATTTTTAGGATGTATTTTTTTGGCTAGTTTGACTGTAATTGATTGTACCGAATATTCCTCAATAAAATGATGCCCACTGGATTATATATTCTTTACGAATAGACTGAGTCTAATATCAGAGACTAGCTTTTGAGGCCATTATTGTGCCCACTGGGTTTTGACAATTGAGAAGCTCGTTTACCAGTGACTGAAGAATGAGCCTATATTCCACATCTGGAAAGACAATGAAGAAATACAAGAACAACTGGAAATAGACCGTTGCTTCTACTTTCTTTTGTCCAATTCTGTTTTTGGTAGATTTTAAAGTTGTCTATATATATATAAAAAAAATTTGTGCAAAGATGCATGTTGGAGCTATAATTTTTGGTATTATTCACATATACGTTGGTGTGTATTATATTTATAAGGACCGTATGCATGTTACGTGGGTTTTTTTTGATTAAACGGGAACTGAAACTCTGATGAGTAGTAGAATGGGGAATATGCTAAGGATTCGGTAATGTCTTTTGTAATTTGTGATTGACCATTAAAGACTGCATACGTGATACGTCAATGTTCGTTAAAAAACCTGGCATGGATATGCTTGAACTACAGAATGTATTGGGCCGCTATTGATAAAATGTTTCTATTGTTATCTGTAAGTATGTTCGATAAATTAATGTAAACACACTTGTGTCTATAGATTTGTTTGAGAGGTGCATATGATTTAATGTATGGTATATGTACTGTAATTTTCGTCTTTATTTTTGCAGGTCTTTTAGATTCACCAGATTATCATATACGCAAGACATGTGGCTCCCATCGTTTTAGACGTTCTCATTTTGCTAACTAGGTATTCATAAGTAACACTTTACTCGGGCTGTCAACTTACAAATGCATGTGTTATGTTATGTGAGCTGTTAAGTAGTCCCTTCTCTTCTGCTAAAAAAAACGAGCGGCACTGCACTACATTGCAACTGTGGCTTATGCTCTAGCTAGTCGTTGGAAAGATATAGGAAGGCTAAAAATGGAGAGAAAGGTAATTATAGTGAGCTCCGTTGTGGGGTTTCTAGGGCTATTATCTGCTGCGACTGGCTTTGCTGCTGAGGCAACCAGGATCAAGGGATCTCAGGTGCAATTTCCTTCTACCGATGTGTGTGTATATCCTCGAAGTCCGGCTTTAGGTCTTGGACTAACAGCTGCTGTTGCTCTGATGATCGCGCAAATTACTATAAACGTTGCCACGGGATGTATCTGTTGTTGCAGAAGAGGTCAACATCAATCAAACTCTAAATGGAGACTTGCACTTATCTGCTTTATCGTTTCCTGGTAATTGGTCTTGTGACATTCTCTGTTGTATGTTGCAGTGCTTTTAAGTGCACCACTTTAAATCTACCATTGCCCTTAAGGGCACCCTGGGACATGCCTATTTTCAAACCTTGCTATGGTGGTGCCCCAGGTAGATTTAGTTTGGTGCCCTTAATGGCTATCAATTCTTTGATGTGTTCTATTCTATACTGAGGGACAACATGGCTTGCAGGTTCACATGTATTGTAGCATTTCTACTGCTGCTAACCGGTGCAGCTCTGAACGATGAGCATGGTGAGGACTTTAGCTACTACTATTGCTACGTTGTAAAGCCGGGAGTTTTCGCTGGAGCTGCTGTATTGTCCTTGGCTAGTGTTGTTCTTGGGTTAGTCTATTATTACACGCTCACATCGGCCAAGAATAACAATATAAGTAATAATCCATTATCTGATGCTGGAATTGTGATGGGACAGCCTCAATTCCCTCCACAAAATGGTCAAGCAGCAGCAGCGCCTGTTTTTGTGCACGAAGACACGTACTTGAGGCGGCAAGTGGCTTGAGACTACCACGAAGTAGTAGTAGTAGTAGTAGACAAACACGGGTGTAGGCATGAAGATGATGTTTTCCTCGTATGTACGTAGTTTTCTTGTGAAACGGGATTGCTTGGCTCATCGAATTGTTTGTAACTGTGTGTATTGCCAACTTGTCCTGGGTGTTGCTTGTAAACCTTGAATTCCCCTACTAGTTTAGAGATGCCCCTAAGCACACATATGCTTAGTTAGACTGTATTATCATGTGTTGGTTTGCTTAAATTTGCTTTAGGAAAAATAGATGACATTCACAGGGAAAAGTTTTGTTTCCCGGTGGTGATTGTACTTTGGTTGTAAATTTGGCCTTGTTTGAGCACTTACATCATATACTTTTACCGATTTACCGAATATATCGGTATTTACAGTAAAAAGTAGGATGTGCAGTGAAAAATTTATGAGTTTAAATCTCTAAAATACAGTAAGAAGGATTACAGATGAATTATACTTTGACTATAAATAAAGATTAAAAATGGGCAATCATGACAACTTTGATTTTATTTGGTTTATAAGGACAAAAATAATACATAAAAGAATACCAAATTACCCTTTTCATATATGCGTTATACATTTTATTCTCTATCTTATCTCTTCCTTCCTGCCTTTTTCACATTTATATAAATGGATGTAGCGGTAGCTTGTTGGAAACCCAGTATTTTTACTTGATCGATTATGTGGGATGGCTTTTTTCTCATTTGATCTTTTCTGGCATTTTTTTGAAAATCAATTTTTTTTTTTATAGAATTATCGTCTAATTCATACCCCTTTTTTTGTTTATCCTCTTTATTTTGATTTATTTGATGTACATAATTTTTTCCGAGTGAAATCGAAGATGAAATCGAAGAGCATGAGATACAGTAACAATGAAGTTGACGATGCACTAACACTAAATTTGAAGATGCATGCTCTTGTGCGTGTTAGACGTGGCTCCCGGAGAGTTAACAGAAGATGTAGTAACAATGAAGTTGAAGATACGGTAACATGTGTAGAGGCACTTTAAGTGCTAAACATCTGAACATTTGATGCAGTGACAATAATAGTTTGTCACTTTATCTTCATTGATACTTTTTCAAGACAAAATCATGCGTCACTATATCTTCATTCACGCTTTACAAAGACCAAATTAGGTGTTAGTGCATGTTCATTAACACTTTATGAAACACAAATCAGGTGTCATTACATCTTTATCAACACTTTATCAATACAAAATTATTTGTTACTGCATCTATGATATCACTACATCTATAATGTCACTGCATCTCCATTTCTCTTCTTCCTCATTGCCATCACTACATCTTCATCCGAATCGTTCCGGGAGCTCAAATGCCATCGGGGTGATCTCACAAATTGGGTTAGATGCTCTATTTTTTTTTTCTTCTTTTGTTTTGGACTTTTTAAAAAGAGTTTTTTTTTTTTTTTTAAATTTAAAATTTTAATTTAAAAGGGGTATATTTTTTGAGTATGTATATTATATTTGGAGAAGATATATACCATTAATTTCGGGCATTTAATTCGTCAACATTAATTCATATTAAATAAAGGATTAATAAACAGGCACGTAAAAAAGTGTTTCTAAAATAAACAACCTTTTCCTAATAATTTGAGTATATTATTGATTTTTTTTTGACACACTATTATTGATTATTTTAAAGAACAATAAACCCTCAATTCAGAAAAAATAAAAAATAAAGAACAATAAACCCACACGCACACAATGAAACTCGAACCCAGGATCCCACGATGAAACTCGAATCCAAGACCTCAAGGTGGTACCGTGAGGTCATAGGTTATAATTATTCGTATATTATTGATTACCGTATTTTTTTGCTTAGAGCTCCCGTATCCGGTCCTACTAATCCGAAGTTCGATCCGGATCGTGCTTGCAGAGTCTGGCTCTTACTCAGGGTAAGGTCTGACCAAAAGTTCTTTCAACATGGCGAATCAGAAGAGAATCGAACCGGTGACCTTTCCTAGAAAATCACTTACCAATTGATTACTGTATTTTAGATAACAATAAAATCACATATACACGATGAAACTCGAACCCAATACCTTAATGTACTGTGAGGTCAGAGGCTTTACGATTTAAGCTAAGTCTCGGGTTTAACTACTTAAGCTAAGTCTCGTTGATAATCTGAATCATTGATCGTTATAAAATAGTAATATTTTTTTTCAATGTCAATTTTGTAAGACATTCAACGTAGACGTCAAACTAATCACCAATCAATTTTCCTTTTTAACGCAATCACCAATCATTAATTCACCACTCTTAACATCAAAAGACAGAATGACGTGGAAGAAAACGAAAATTTTATACCAAAAGGACACCACCACGCATCATTATTATTGAGCATAATAATAATAACTAGTGTATGGACGCCGTGCCTGCCGCCCATCGGAGCAACATATACAATGTGATCATTGTGCAAATTTGTTGTTGCCTTGTTCTTTGCATGACACATCCATGGTAAATATGCAGCAGTAAATTTAGTAATGCGAGTACACAAACAACAGTAAAACAACAGGAACATTCACATAACCAGCCATTTTATTTAGATATTACCTTGAGTTTAACCCCAAAATATTTTACATCATATTAAACAAAATAAGTGCTCTGAAGCACAAGATGCCCAAAAGAGTATGTCGGGGATGCGCGATATTGGGCAGAAAACAAAAGATGGGATTAAGTATGTCCAGCAAGAACAGTTGCTGCATATTATCACACCATTAGTTTTGTTGGATATTGAGACTAATGGTTCTAATATGCAGACTAATTTTTGCACGAAAGCATACACCCAAAACTTATATTTTATTACATACACCCAAGGTTTAACACGGCTGGATCATTAGTACGTTCTTACTCCTTAAAGTTCATCCTCCTTGCCTTTCACTTTTTTGCCTGGATTCTGCATAATATCATTTCCAGTGGAGCAGGAGGTTTCATCAGCATTTGGAGGTGAAATATCAGAAGGTGCATCAGAGGTAATTTTGTTAGAACATTCAGTTGCGAACATAAGCCCTCTTTTGGGAGAAACATGGGCCGCAGAAGCTGTCCCTAGGTTGGTGGATGTGTTTGCAATTTCCTCAATAGCCAACTTTGTTTTTGGGCTGAAGAACTGGTGTTCCTTGTTCAGAACTGCAGGTGCAATAACTGTTTGTGACACAACATCAGTTGGTGTTGTTGTCTGAACAACCATGGATTCTCTGAAGGATGCAATCTCTTCTTGTGTGTAGAGTTTGACAATAGGGTAGCTTGTTTCATAGTTCCCTCAGTATAGTCGGTCAATTCCTTTCACAAAGCAAATGACAGGCTTTTTGTGGAGTTTTGCACCGACAACATCCGTCAAAGGAGTTCGCTGCGTAGGGAAATTACGGTAACAGTGTAAGGCATTGTATCATAAATATATAGCACAGAACATGGGACTAAAAAAAATGCCAGAATGGGATAGGCAAAGGGAGCAAGGTAAAACAGGACGAAAATGTAAACAAGAAAGCAGTTCACAGAGAGCAAAAGTACATAAGCTGACATACCTGAGCAGCAGCCATTAGAACCTGAGCAGCGTTCGGGGTTCACGGTTGTCTGATATCTTCTTTTTCTTGATTAATCTAAAACAGAGAAGGAAAAGGAAAACTTAAAAATAAGATGGGTCCTTCATCAGCGAATAAGGAAAACCTAAACTGAAACCAAAAAAACATCATTTTAGTGTTCTAACTCCCCCCCCCCCCCCCCCCCGAGACATCCCGAACAACAATGTGCATACTTTCAAGCTTTACTATAGGGAAGGCACCTTAATAATTCAATGTACATAAACCCACATAAAATCGAGAGGAAAAGGGTGGAAAGTTTACTGTCATAGCTGAAACAGCAGAGAACAAAATATGTAATTCTATATGAAAGATAACCATAAGTGAAACTCCTATAGTTGTGTATGAAAGACAACCTTAAGTGAAACTCCTATGTCACCCCTAATTAAGGACCCTTCACATTGTTTGCACTTCCATAGGCCAAACAACAACATGAGAAAAATCATTATGCACAACTTCAGAAGCACATAAACAACATCTAAAAGTATATACAGTTACCATGCACAAGCAGAAGAGGAAAAAGAAACCACATTTATATTACTACAATAGTACACGAGCAACATCATGTACGGAATCGAGAATGCACAACTTCCAGAAATCGGCACGAAATTGCCTAGCGTAGATAAAACCGGAAAACCCAAGAATAAAAAAGAATAAACAACCAGCCAACATCATTTATTATATTATCACAAACAGGCCCCTTGCATAAACCAAGCAGAAGCAAGGTGTAAGAGTTGGTAAAAAGCGTAGCCAAAGCAATAAATAGACCAAGACAAACCGTAAAAAACCAACAACCATTTTAGAACATTTATAGCTCATGCACATAATGAGCATGATTTTGCATTAATTAATCTAACCAGAAGAATAAGGCATGAATGCAAGGAATTTTTATGGGAGAAATGAAAGAAATGGGGAGTACCTGGAGCTAGAGTAAATGCGTGAGAAGTTCTGCACCAGAAAGGGGTATTTAATCCCATTTTAGATCTGAAAAAACCATCTAATGACCATTAGGCTGAAAGATTATTATCCAACAAACAATACATTGAAATTTAGTGACAATACCTACCTATCTAGGCTCTACACACAGGAAAGACAGTTTCTTTAGTTGCAGAGAATGTAAATCTATGAACACCCTTTGATTTTCCGCTAAATCAGACAGACCCCCGGTTTCTTCTCTTCCTCGTATGCAGCATGACATCACCAGCAACAATATCCGCCTAATTTTTAAATGGAATAAACCCTTCCGTCAATTGCAAGAGAAGACAGCTGCGACCTGAAAAGCATTTGGGGGCGGAACCGACACATGCAACCGTATTATCCAAAGCATATAATTTCAATTTCCACAAAAGGAAGCAAATATCCGCCGTATAACCGACGGAGCTCAATTCCTTGGCGGTCCAATCGACCAAATTGTATCGGGTTTCGTTCTCTCCTTTTTCAATCAGGAAGCTGCCTTTTTTTTTTCTTTCCTTTTTTTCTTAAGAAACACAGCGGCCAAAAAAATAAATAAAAGACAATAAAAAGAAGACCAAAACAGACGTGGAGAAATAAAACCGACGTGGCAGCATTTCCTTACACCTTGTAAATCAATTTGGCACACAAAAGGAATAACGTGGCCACTGTTACAAGGCTTTTTCCTTGGACTTAAATAGTATAGGTAGAGATAAATAACAGGGATGCATCATATAACGGGTTATTCTGATGCAGGGAGGCTTCAATAGAGAACTGCATACGTGGCAACATCTGGACCACACAGTTTCATGCCACGTATGCAATTCCCTATTGAGGATGAAACTGTGTGGTCCAGATGTTGCCACGTATGCAGCTCTCTATTGAAGTCTCCCTGAATCAGAATAACCCTCATATAACTGCAAATAGAAAAATAATGTCATAATCAATTATAATTAAACATAGTAAATTTTAAAATATGCATGTTTTTGCTCTATTTTCAAATATTCAACAACTATCTCGAGTTTAGGAAAAATATGGCTATCTAATCATTCGTATCACAAAATCTTAGTTTTGTTATAGTCCTCTTTCAAGTATTTAACAACAATCTCGAGTTTGGGTCGAGGATGGTTTTTAGTTATTCGTATCATATAAATGTAGTAATAATATACTCCTCTTCCAAATATTCAATAACAATCTCCGGTTTGGACGAAGACGGTTTTCTAATTACTAAATGTTAGTCATATTATAATCCACTTTCGTTTGATACAAAAGTCGCGTAACGTCCCAACAAGACAACAACAATCTCGAGTTTGGGCGGAAGATGTTTTTCTAATCATTAAATGTTAGTCATATTATAATTTTCATCCGTTTGATGCAAGAAATGTGTAACGCCTTAGGACTTAAGTACGTGGCTACATGAGACATAATAAAATATGTGGATATTAGTTATAAGGCCGTCGCTAGAGACTTAATCATCATTTAGGACACTCAAAAAACTTATTCGGTTATAAGGACAATCTAATTTTTTTCTTTTCTGTTTTCCGTCTTTACGCAAATACCACAAACCAAAAGTTTGTATGACTGTAAAACTTTTTTTCACCACTTTGTTTCCGTTACGATTTCGACTCCACAAGGCGATTTCCGGCCACTTTGCTTATTGGTCATCCACCTCCCGTCCAATCCACATCCGGCCTTTGCCACCGGACATTGAGCGGGATCTTCTTGCACGCAATTCAAGCGGGCGAAGAGGCGAGCAACGAGAGGACCCGGCTCCTTCCCCAACCGCTAGCTTCGGTATGTAATCTTCATTCGATGCTGCTGAACGTCGATGACAAGGTTTAATCGGAAATCGCGTAATAGTTAATCGGATATGAGAAATCATCGGTGATGAGCAATGCTTCAAATTGCAAATTGTTGAGACGGTGGTTACGGGTTTTGTACTCAATAATGCTTATTTGCTTTGATATCCAATAGATAATGATTTGGTAGTACTTATTGGCATGAGCCATTGGCAATTTTTCTTGTGTAGCATTCTTTTGAAATTGTAGTTATTTGTCATATATAGTAATAATTGATGGATATGTACTCCTATGAACTCGTCTTATAATATAACCATGTCTTTAATCGTCCAATATCGGCCTTTATTTTTGCTTTGTTCTAATTGTGTACCAAGGGGACTTAGGGGAGGCTGTTCTTTACCAAAATGAAGGACTCCACGTGAATGCCCTTTGGCAATTGATACAAATGTCGGCTTAACTTACTTTTTTTATCTAGGGTATAATCAAATGGTTATTTCACCTTTCAAGTGTCATACAAAGGGACCGGGTCATATTATAGACATACTTGTAAAAGCGAAGGAAGAATCTCAGCGCTCTGTTCCCGAACATGAAATCGGATATTTAACCTTTTCGACATGAAGCATATAGGAGTTATCGATTTCGGTGATATATTTTGTCAAATCGGCGAGTGTTTTTCATCCAAATTTCTCTACAAGATAAAATTCACTTTTCTTTCAAACTTTATGACTTGGATGGCACGGGGCATATTGAATGCGAAGAGGTTAATTAAGCAAATGGTGATTGCATACTTACAAGAGAATGGAATAAATTAAGTTGGGCGATGTAACTATTGAAATGATATAGACAAGACATTCTTACAAGATTTTGTTTGCCTTCCTTTTAGTTTTCATTACGGATCCGTTAAATTATGCGGCGAAATGTGCGCATTGTGCCTTTTTATTTGGATAAACTTTGTTAGGAAAGTTTGTTATGATTTCGCTATGAGCATCGAATTGTCTTTGTGCATATCATCGAATTTTCATTTTTTATCTTTGTATGTTTGTTTTCACTTTGTTGCTTGAAGCTAAATTACGAGAGAAGTGGGCATGAATGTGAATGAATTTTGTCAAAATTTGATGATATTAACGAGTTTGAAGTAGTTGATTTGAGTATAGAACAATCATATTTTTTTCGATTTACATGCTACGTGATGGAGTGACATTGATGAGCGATGCGGGGACATTGCTTGACTTATCCGGTGACATTGATGTCGATGCGGGGACATTGATGATTTATGCGGTGACATTGATGACTTATGCGGTGACATTGATGTACGAAGCGGTGACATTGATGAATTATGCGGTGACATTGATGTACGAAGCAACGACATCGATGACTTATGCGGTGACATTGTTGTACGAAGTAGTGACACAATAACACGTCTAGGAGAAACATTCGAGCATTCATAGATTGTGTTTTACTAATTAGTTGACGGTGTATTTGGGTGCTTATAATAGATGATATAGTCCACTTTTGCTTTCGCGGCACAAGTACGATCTAGGAGGCTTTTTATTACCTTCTTATGGGTTTCACTCACCATGGTGGCTTACAATTAAGTCTTTTTTGGGTTTAAGTGCTTGCTTATAATAGATGTGGATACTCGTAGTTTGGGGTTGTTTTTCTTTTCTCTTATGGTTGTCTTTGTCTGTTTCTTGGGTTGCGGGTTGATATAAGTGCTTTATGGCATTTGGCTAGCGTGGTTTCATATTGGAGCCGGTTTTTGAGCTTGCAACTATGAAAAAGAGCTATCAATTGTTAAAGGGCGGGACCATGATAGCTTTCGACCTTGTTTTTGTGTATATGGCTATTTGTGGAGTGATCACACTATATTCTCATCGGTTGTGGTTAATGGTGGGGATAATCATGGTGTGCTTACAACAATTATGGTTGGTGGATTTTTGGTTGGGTTCTTGGTGATAGTTAATCGGTTGGCCTATTAGTGTAAAGTGTGTTTTACTATGTGTGCAAGAGTTACCATCATCAAGAGATTGACAAGAGTGCCACATATGATCATCTTGGTGGTCGGGGCTTATGCGGTGACATTGCTTGATTATGCGGTGACATTGATGACTTATGCGGTGACATTGATGTCGGATGCGGTGACATTGATGTCGATGCGGTGACATTGATGACTTATACAATGAGATGTCAGCGATCAAGGTTGTCAATGGATCGCGGTGGTCAATACATCATTGTATTCAATGAATCGCGGCGGTCATTGCATCGGGGTGGTTAATGGATCCCGATGGTCAATACATCGGGGTAGATGGTCAATGTATGATGGTGATGAATACGCCACGTAGATTTTTATGAAGAAAAAAATTGATTTATGAAATTTATTCGGAAAAATATCAAATTTGATTTTAGAATAAAGAAGACGAAAAATATGAATTTTAGTGAAAAAAATTATGATGATCCGAGTTTTAGATCAAAATATATGACGTTTATAAATATGATGAATTTAAAAATAAAAATAAAATAAAAACCTGCTGTCGTTCCTTTTTTTCCTTTTTTCTTTTTTTTCTTATGCAGTGACATTGTTGATTATGCAGTGACATTGATGACTTATGCAGTGACATTGATGTCTGATGCAGTGACATTGTTGACTTATGCAGTGACATTGATGTCGGATGCGGTGACATTGATGTCGGATGCGGTGGCATTGATGACTTATACAATGAGATGCCAGCGATCAAAGTTGTCAATGGATCGCGGCGGTCAATACGTCATGGTATTCAATGAATCGCGGCGGTCGTTGCATCGGGGTGGTTAATGGATGTCGGTTGTCAATGTATGACGGTGATCAATACGCCACGTCGATTTTTATGAAGAAAAAAATTGATTTTTGAAATGTATTCGGAAAAATATAAAATTTGATTTTAGAATAAAGAAGACGAAAAAATATGAATTTTAGTGAAAAAATTATGATGATCCGAGTTTTAGATCAAAATATATGACGTTTAGACATATGGTGAATTAAAAAAATTAAAAAAAAAAACTGCTTTGAACGTGTGGTGCTTTTTTTTTTTTTTCCTTTGAGAGCTTCTTTTTTTTTCCCTTTCTTCCTTTTTTTTTCCTTCCTTATATTTTTATCACTTAAAATTAGAATGTCCTTATAACTAAATAAGTTTCCTTTTAAAATTAGAATGTCCTTATAACTAAATAAGATTTTGGAGTGTCCTATTACCCCTAATAAGTTGAAAATCAGTCCTTTTAAATAATTAGCCCATAAAATATTTATTATTTTCATAATATATATTGAAGTATTAAAATGAGATATATACAAACGAAATATGGATAACAAAAATTTAAAATTGGTGGAAAAAAAATTATCCATTATCTCTGCTGCAGCAAATTACAAAGCTCCTAGAATTTATCCGCAATTTCCTCAAAAACAAAATCAATCAGACGTAAGATAAGGGGCCGAGAGAAATAAATACATTAGCAGAAAAAATCGGTGGGGAGAGAGTTATCCATCCACATGAGGAGATCATTTGGATTCGGCGGTGGCGGCAGCAATATGGGCGGAGGTAGAGGCGGAGGTAGTGTTCAGATGTTAAGGTCTATTCAGCGTGTATGCAAGGCCGGAGGCGCCGGCGGAGAAGGAATTGCTCGTCCTCTAACTCCACTACCGGGAAGTACAGTGATAACAAAAACAAGGTCACCGCCGGCGGCGGTAACTCGTCTGTTCTCACACTCTCTTCTTCTACTTCATCGCCAAGTAAGACAACTGCTTCGGCAGTTACTACTTCGACATGGCCTGCTTGTCAATCGCCGACGCTTAGCGAGGATGAATCGGACGGCTGGGAGTTTATCAACGAAATCGAACAGCAGAATTGTTTTGATGATGTTGTTTTTGGCCGGCCTCCGTCCAGTGAGGAGGTGCAGCAGGCGTTTCAGTCACTCCATGGGTCAGATCTTCTTCACTGTTTCACTCTACTTTTTTTTTTTCCTTGTTTTTTTTTGTTCGTCTTTCTTTTGCTTTGCTTGTTGTGCTTGAGTTTCTAGATTTTTCGTGCAAGCAAGTGTTGGATTTCGTTATCATCTTGTGTAAAGACCTGTTAGGAGCCACAACGAATGAATGAATGCCACAACGAACGAGAGTCACAACAACCATAACATAGTAAACCACTAGAGCCACAACAACCATAGCAAAATGTAGCAGAACGAGTGTCACGACAACCATAGCAAAACGTAAAGAATTGGAAAATATGGTATACCACAACAACCATAGCAAATCGTAGCAGAGTATAGAGGGATGTGCGGTGTGTCGTGAAGCATAGCGAAAATAGAAAAACATAGCTAGCAAACAAGGACTATGGCAAAGCATAGCTAAAAATAGCAAAACATAACCCAAAAAAGAAAACTGCAAAGCATAACGAAGAATAGCAAAACATCGCACTGACGCTTGCTATACACTGATGATTTGGTATGTTTGCTTTGTCATTTTGTAGTTGTAATAGCATTTTTTTCTGTAACGGTTGCATTGTTTTACCATGGTTTGAATTGACTATTTTTTCCACGACATATACACTTGTCATTAATGGATGAATATAGTTGTTTATTTGTTGTGGAAATCTGTCATGTGTTTCTTAGTTTTTTCTTTCTTTAAAGGGTAGATTATGGAAAGAGCTGTCTTACTGCCACAACGAAAAGTGTAGCGGTGTTGCAAAACGTAGCAAACGTGTTGGCCGTAGCAAAGCATAGCATCAGCCTTTGCGACGCCCTTGCGATGCTCGTTGTGGCATTTCGTTGTGTTGTATTGTTGTGCCAATAGCATTTCTGTATGTGGAAAAAGCTATTACCGTAGTACCACACCCCTCAGACATTTTATATGCCTATTGTACAACATATAATTGACTTTTAAAATATCAATTGTGATAGCTGTCCTTTTTAATATCGATTTATGTCCATATAATCGACTTTTAGAGATTATCAAACGTGTGGTGTCGCATTAATGTGATGCCACTATAATTTTTGCGTGTTGCCATAAAAGTTTCCTTTGGTAGTATATAGTATATTGATATCTGGGATTTCTTATTTGGATTAAGAACCCATTTTCTAGAGTATGATTGGGTTCGTTTTTCTCTAACTTTGTATCTAATAGAATCAGTTCAGTCTTCACTTTGCTACATATTTGCATTTTGTAGGTTCATAGAGTCAGCAGAGCCAGCAGCCTCTGGCTTTTCCATCCAGAGTTATTCTGATAAAGGTGTAGCTTATCATGTATCGAGTCCAACCGGTTCTCTGGCCGGAGATTCTCCATTTTTAGCTAGCTCTGATTGGGAGGAGCCGTCTGCACACCTGTCTAATTCGAGGATGCTTTCCCCTCGTCGTATGGATCAAGGCGATGTCTATAATGCTGTAATTTTATTGCAGAAAGATCATGATATACAGGTGAGTTTTCAATGCCATTTCTTTTATAGAAGCAAATCAGAGTCAAGTTTTTACTGTTTAATACGAACCGTATCCTGATCTCTTATATAATCACATTTTCAAAATTTTTCCTAGTGAGAAAACACTCGGTGGTTTGATAAGCCATAATCATTATCAGTTACGTAATTGATGTCTCTGTAACGTGGTATCTCATACAATCCTCCTAGAAACTCGCAATAGTCCTATAATTAAGTGAAAATGGTCCTCGTTTTTCTTTTTTCATTTGCAGAGAAGCTGGAAATTAAGTTGTTTTCTTTGAAATGTAGAGTTTAATTACTATAACTGATGCATTTATTGCAGCAAATTGTGGAGTCAATATCAACCGATAAAGCTGTTTGGGATGCTGTGAAGAATAACGAGGTCGTTCGTGAGCTCAGACGCGCTTATCTTCAAGGTTTGTCTTTGTCTAGAAATTATAAATAAAACGAGCCTTGGGCACCACATGAAACATCGAGTATATAGTATATATTTGTCTTTTATAAAGTCATGTGCCTAAATTCTGTGTTGTGGAGTCTCTGTATGCAAAAACTGCGTATTAACATGTATGGCCCGCAAAACGGAGACCCCACATTAGAATTTTCTAGTAACCTTGATGATGTGGTGTCAATAAATATAGTCTATGCCGACACGTTGGCATTTATTAAACCGATTTCGGTGTTGACTTATGTTTAATAATTAAATGCAGCTGAAGTCAACTCTCTGGTGGTGGAATCCGATGCAGATGCAGATGCAGATGGGGATTCCACCGTTGAATCTAACGGAACAACCGACATTATAACTTGGGTTGTAACAAAAGTGAAGTCCAAAATCATGGATCTTATGAACAACATCACTAAGATTCTTGATCAATTGTTGCATCATGGAGACGGTAATGGCAATGACAATGGTGCAGAAAAGAATGCCGATCACTTTGATAAAAAAGTGAAGCTCTCCCTTGTTGTTACGGTTGCATTGTTCTTAGCTGTGGTTCTTCAACGGATGAAACTTTCTGGCAATTCGTCGACATAACCGGAAATTCTTGTATGAAAAGTCTCTATCGCACAAACATCATAGTCTAGAATCTTGTGCACCCTGTTCTTTTTTCTGGATGTCGTGGAACTTTGTTTACAATTAAGTTTGTTAATTATAAGTCTTTGAAAGTGTTTTATGTACAGAGAGACTGAAACTTAGGTGTGGGTTTGGAGTATTTGTAAAGTCTGGATATGGATGTTTTTTTATTTTGTTTTCCTTTCTGGAGTGGGTACTATGTGGATCTAGTTCTGTAAGTTTGATTTACTCAGTTTCCTCAAAAAAAGAAAAAAGAAAAAAGAAAAAAAAAAGGTTTTACTGAACATGCTATACATGTTAAAATGTTTGTTAAGCTAAACTGATAACGTATTATTGTAAAAAAAATATAGCCAGTCATAAGGTGGCTTTAAAGTCGAAAGACCGTTGGCCCGAAATGTGGCTTGCCATACAATATACTTACCACACACTTGCTGCTTCATCTTTTAAGGGAGGCCCAGGCTTCGAGCAACCGACTACCCCCACCAGAGAGCAACTAGCTGACTCTCGGGCTGCATCAACATAGACCATCCAAGCAACTGACCACCCATATCAGAGCAACTAGCTGACTCCTGGCTGCATCAACATAGACCATCCGAGCAACTAACTACACCCATACCAAAGCAACTAGCTGACTCCCAGGCTGCATCAACATAGACCATTCGAGCTTGATGATACCAAAGAGCAACTAGCTGACTGTGCACAACATCTATTAAGGGAGGCCCAAGCTTCAAGCAACTGACTACACCCATACCAAAGAGCAACCAGCTATTTCGCGAAAATCACAACTACACTAGCAAGCAGACTAGATCAACCGTAGTATAGCTCAATTCGTGAGCAAGGTCATCCCACAGGGACTTGTCCGATAATTATGCAAACTTAATTACAAAAATCCGAGATTATGAAGGTTGGTGGTCTTTGACCAAAAATAAACGCGTAAAATAAAGTAAAAACTAAGGATTATCAATTCAAGACAAGTTTTAACCACGTTTAAGAAAGTAGATCGAACCGAACTAGTTAATTATTCCCTAATCGTTTTCTATATTGATTCATACACTTTTGTCATTAAAGTTCCAAGAATCGAGTCAATTACTGGTGTATTTCCCTAAAGTGGTTCATAGATCGTGCGCGGACTCTAAAACCCTATGAATAGCTAAACGTCTACCGTGCGTGGGCTTGAACAATATTAACCAAACAGAATTAAGAACTAGGAAATACCGATAGTAATTACCGTAAATCTCGCTACGTAACTACTATGCATGAGCTAGTTAACTAATAACGATCTAATTGTGTCTTGTCCAGTTACTATCTTCAACCTTAGTTCCTTCGAAAGTAATTATGAAAACATGCAAAGAAGTTGCCAAAATTTTTTTTTTTTTTTTTTTTTTTTGGAGGGAAAGTGGCCAATTTCTAAACACGTAAATTAAAACGAATCAATAGAAGTAATCGAAACAATTTGTTCGGGGAAACTAAATCTTAAGGCCTTTCCCCAATATAGACCGTTGGGTACTTTTCCAAAACAAAGTCTTTTCCCTGAGACCGGGCATTTCTCGTGTATGAATCAATATAAATTAAATCACGATTAGGTGCAAATTAACATCAATCAATTCGATCTACAAGTAATTTAACCGAAGATGCTTGTACCAACGATAATCATCATAAATTCATAGAATATAGAAGAAATAATCGACATGATTACCTAGAAACACGAGACCAATCTTCTAGCAATCTCCTCTATAGTGAATCACCAAGCATACAAGCAAGAAAAGGCTAAAAAAACTCTTAAACAATGGAGAAAACAAGAACTTTTATTTATAAACTTGCTACATAGTTTCTTGCTCTGAAAATCGTGTGTATTCTGATGTATTACATCTTATTTATAGCAATAATAACCGACCTAAGATCTAAAAGGGTGAATTTGTCAATTTTGGGTCAAAGTCGGTGTGGCTCCCCAGGCGAGTGTGTAACGCCCCAATTTTCAAACTTTTCTATCAATTTGTATTTTAGAAACAATGTCTTTTTACGTTGATTTTAGTTGTCTAGGTTATCGTATTTTAAATATTTGGTTTTAAGATACACGATTTCTTTTAAAGACTTTTGGTTAACTTATAGTAATATATATATATATATATATATATATATATATATATATATATATATATATATATATATATATATATATATATTGCATGTGTGACTACATGTAAAATGTGGGCATATATGTTGGAATATATATGTGAAAATATATACCTACATCATGAAATATATGTGTATATATTATATGGGTACTCTTAAGGTTATATATGAAACAACGAAAAATAGGGGTAGTTAGCCACGTCCTACTTTTGGTGGCATTTTGTGGTAAATATTCGTGGCAATTGCATGACTCACGGTTTGAATTACTTATGTATTAAGTTAGTTTTAGTTTGTGTATGTTATAAATATTACGTGTTATAAATAGTTTATAAATATAACGTAATATTCCGAATTTTGGAAAATGATAAACGTATCAATTTGTAAAGTTCGGTATATTATATTTATTTAATTTTGAACTAAAGCATTATGTATTTATGACGACGAGGACTAATTTGCAAATTAATGGACTTAAACACATTTAATAGAAATCATTGTGTGTTACTGGGAGTTAATTCATGGGAGTTATTTTTGGAGATAACCTCCCATGATGCAAGGAGAGGTTGTCAAAAGTTTTCTTTTCCCCTTCTAGGTGACTAAATGTTCTCAAGTGCAGAGAGAAAGGCAAAGCTAGTTCTTCCTTTTCTCACCATTTAGAGGACGGAATTTAGAATCGATTAGAGGAAAATAATTAGTGTGAAGAGGGTTTCCTTTTAACATCAGAATCTCCGAGTTTGGGGAAATGCCCTAAGTTGCTGCAGATTTCTGGGTGTAGTGTTTTGGCTATTGCTTTGATCAAGTAAGCGGCTCTTCTTAATGTTTAATTAAGGTCTTATGTTGTTAATGATGTGTTTTGGGTATAACTCGTGGTATGTGATGTTTAGTTATGTAAAAGCTGTGCTTTTCTTCTGTTTTGCCGTGCCTATTAATGTTAAACTTGTTTGGAATCGAGTGGAGATCGTTTAGATGCATAAAACTGAGTTTTTGGGAGTTTCTACGCTTGGTGCGAGCGCACAAGATCCAGTGCAGGCGCACCAAGGAGTCAGAATGTCTGTTTTTACATTCAGAGGCCTGGTGCGCGCCGGCGCACGGGCGCACCAGAGCCAGTGCGGGCGCACCAGAATCCAGTGCAGGTGCACCAGCCTGCCAGAAAGTCTCTGTTTGGTCAGTTTTGAGCCCCGAGTCTAGTTTTAAATATTGTTTCTTGATCTAATAACATTAAAACATGAACAAGCCTCGATTAAGCTTCTGATGCGTTTAGTTCCGGCACCGGATGTACTCTTCAAGGGAGTTGAAGTTCGGGACCGTCGGAAGAGTATGTTTGGCTTGTGCTTTGATGATTAGTATTCATCAATATCTGTGTATGTGCTAGGCATTGTCCGTGTCTAGGGGTCTAAGTAAGAGAGTAGTATATGTGAGGGAGCTTACTTGAAAACACTTAGGTGATTAGTTAACAACATAATGACAAACGTACTTGTATAGTTAAAAGACTAAACATCAATCCATTCTTGGTGAGACACAAGTCTATATCGCGATGTGTGGGCGTTCAGATAAGTGGATAACTCCATAAGTCTTTGGACCCACGTACGGAGGAACACCACCCCGTAAGTCCGAGACTCTACGTACGGAGGGACTCCGCCCAGCGTGTACACTATCGGGCTTTCCCCCGTGGCTATTGGTATGATCCACCAATATGTTGCACCCAGATACTTCGTGGTGAGTGAACACCATGCGTAGTTCCCTTGAATGATAATGTAACAAAGATAAGCTAAGCTAGAAACAGTTAGTCACGACATGTTGATGAGCATGAAGTGAACCCTAGAGTTGAGTCGGTTTCACAAAGATAACTTAACAATAACAATATGAACCTTTCGTTGTAAGACTTAATTATACATTAGTTTCTTACTCTTGCTAAGTACTTTGTACTTACCTCAATTGCATGTTTGTTGTATACTTTTGGGGTGAGAAGACGAACATGTTGAGCATGTGTTGGATGACGACTTTGGGAAGATGTGTGAGCTCAAGTTTCACTTGATGATTACTGTTTCTTTTATTATAAGATATATCAGACTATGTTGTTATTTAAATTTCAAGATAAGTGTTGTACTTTCTTTAAGGCCTTGTAAGATTTGTTGTTTTACTTTTGCTCTGGACATCGTATGTTGTAAGTTACCTCGTTGTTGTAAGATACCTTTCTATCTTTAGTATGTTTAGAGTTTCTATTCTTAGTAGTATTTATGGATCTTATGAACAACATCACTAAGATTCTTGATCAATTGTTGCATCATGGAGACGGTGATGGCAATGACAATGGTGCGGAAAAGAATGCCGATCACTTTGATAAAAAAGTGAAGCTCTCCCTTGTTGTTACGGTTGCATTGTTCTTAGCCGTGGTTCTTCAACGGGAAATTCTTGTATGAAAAATCCCTGTCGCACAAACATCATAGTCTAGAATCTTGTGGACCCTTTTTTTTCGTGATGTCGTGAAACTTTGTTTATAATTAAGGTTGTTATTAGTCTGTGAAAGTGTTTTATGTACAGAGAGACTGAAACTTAGTTGTGGGTGTGGGGGTATTTGTAAAGTCTGGATATGAATGTTTTTTATTTCGTTTTTTCGGACTATGTGAATCTAATTTTAAAAGTTTGATTTTACTCAACTTGGTATGTACTTACTCCCTCCGTTTTTTTCTTTATGTAAAGTGATTAATATGTCTGGAAAAAGCGTAAAATGACTAAGTTGTCTTTTGATTTTTTTAATATATATTTATTGATTGGTTTTTGTTAATTGTGGTAGTATAGTGGTAAAGTGTATATGCATGGGTAGTAGTGAGAGTTGTCCTTTGATTTTTTTAATATATTTATTGATTAGTTTCTGTTAATTGATGTACTACGTAGTATTTTGGGAATGTGTATATGCATAAGTAGTAATGAGACAAATTGACTTTTGAAATTTTTAGAATTGAGAATGTATTTTTTTTATTAGAGATGTAAATATTTTATTTATATAATATAATTAAATTGAAGGGTAAATGCTAAAAAAATAAATAAATACTGCCTTGATAATGTAAAATGACAGATAAATAAAAAAATAAATTCTGAAAAGTGACATTTAAAAAAAAAAATTAGAAAATAAATGACGTCTTCATCCCAAATTTCTCTCAACAAAATCCACTGCTACATCATCCCTAAATTTTCTGATAATGGTGATTTCTAGATTCACCTCCCTATGGCAGCACCTTCACACGATTCAACTACAGCAACAGCTCCATCCGGCTCTCATCCTTCCGATCTTCCGGCGCTGCGTAATACAAATCTTCCGGCTCCCCCAAAATTCCTTCATGGCACATTTAAGAGCCGGCAATTACTATCCCCCAGGAAATTGAAGCTTCTCTTGCAGCGAAATTCCAGAATACATTGGTAGGAAAATTCTCTTAAAGAAAACCAGGAATGGATCTGATCCGCAAATTCGTTGCTATACAAAATTTTAAAGGTACTGTTTTAGTCGGATTAATTGATAAAACATGTCCTTCTTCGCTTTGAAAACACTGAGGATTATGTGCGATTATTTTCTCGATCTATCTGGAATGTAGAAGGTAAACCTATGAGAATTCTGATATGGACTTCAAATTTCCTTATTGATCGGGAATCATCTATTATTCCAATTTAGCTATCGTTGCCTATGCTACCGATACATTTGGTTAGCCAAGGGTTTATTTTTTCCTTAGTCTCTTCCTTTAGTAAGCCTCTAAGGATCGATAATGCCACTGAACGACTTAAACGGCCATCGGTTGCAAGGGTGCAAGTGGAATTTGATTTACTAGATTTATTGCCTCCGAGAGTGTGGGTACAAAGTGAAAATGGAACATGATTTTGGCAACCGGTAGAAATCGAGGAGGCTTTGCCTTCCTATTGCATTTATTGTTGGCATATAGGACACCAAGAACAATTTTGTGCAGTTAAGCACCCTGAACTACATTCTTATGCTCACAAGCAAGCCCAAGCACACACAAAGAATATAAGCCAAAGCTGCAGCAGTCTAGTGCAGCAAAGGATGTAGCAATAAATGTCCAATATCAAGCTGAAAGTGGCTCTTTTGGGTTGGTTGCTCCCAATACATAAATGGAGAAAGCATGACATTTGACCAACGAGGAGCAGGAACAATTGGCAACAGTCTTTAATAAAGAAAGGGAGTTCAGTGAAATACCTATTAACCCTTGTCAAACAAAATGTAACTGTACATGAGAATGAAGTAGGGGGTTCTTCCATGATGGTTGAGCATCAGAGTACATGAGCTGGAAAATCCTCTCTACAGGTCGAACTTGAAAGCTTAGCTATAGCTTCAGTCTCTTCCGCTCTTGATGTAACTCAAATGGTAGCCAAGAAAAATGAGGAAGTTGATTTGGCTACATATTTACCAAAGCTACTGAACTTGACAATGTTACATTTGCTGCTGCATTTGAGGAAGGTACACCTTCTTCTTTGGTCACAAAGGCTGTAGCTCAAGGGAAGGGCCTTTATGCCCCAGTAAAGTGTTGAAGACATTACAGCAAGATGAGCACTACAAAACAGCGGCAGCAGTTTTCTCATAGTGACATTAGGTCGAACACTTGTCACTAAGAGTTAGTTAGTTAGTTAGATGACTAAATCAGTTAGTTGGTTAGGCAGTTACTTCAATAAGCAGTTACAGCAGCTTGTATATAAGTTGTAGCAGCTCCCGCTTGTAAACTAACAGAAAAGAAAGATCCAATTAACAATAGAAAGAATCCTGTAGTTTACTTTCATCTTCCAATTTCCATTTCTGTGTTTTCATGTTCTTGATGAACATTCATCATCTTTGATGAAAGTTATCATGGTATCAGAGCAATTCTGTTAATCCGCTGTAGTCTTTTCTGGTCCTTCTTGCTTCTGCAATCTTGTTACAGCCATTGTTATCATGGCAGCTGCTAATCAAGGTCAAGAATTAGCAATTGCAGATTTGGCTCTACATCCAAATGAGAATCCGGCATTGATTCTGGTTTCTCCGCCTCTGGATGAACACAATTATCACAGCTGGAGAGAATCCATGCTCACAGCATTATCTTCAAAGAACAAGCTATGTATCATCGATGGATCTTTGGAGCCCCTTCTTCCGAATCATCCCAGCTATTCTTTATGGCGCCAGTGCAACAGCATGGTCAAGTCTTGGTTAGTAAATTCTGTTTCTAAATCACTTGCTCCAAGTATTTTGTTCTATAGATTAGCTAAAGATATTTGGGATGATCTAGAAGAAAGATTTGGGGGTGGGGATACTTACACCTTGTCAGATATTATGGAAGAAATACAAAACACAAAGCAAGGTAGTTTATCGGTTTCCCAGTATTTTGCTAGGCTGAAAACTCTGTGGGATCAATTGGTAATCCTAACTCCACCTCCTGATTGTGACTGTGGAAAAGCCTGGTTTAAAGGATTCAATGAAAGACAGTATGTTATTAGGTTTTTGAAAGGATTGAATGATAATTTTTCTGCCATTCAGTCACAAGCATTGATGTTAGATCCTTTACCTTCTGTCAAGGCTGTTTTTTCTATGGCTATTAAGCAAGAAAAGCAATTACAGTATGGCAATAATAAAGTAGTGGAGTCTGCTGTGGCTTTTGGTTTGGCAAATCAAGATTCTGCTGATAAATTTGTTTCAGCAGTCCAAGGACAGCAGAATAATGCTTACAAGAAAAACTATAACAATGGGAACAAGAAACCTCAATGTTCTCATTGTGGCATGTTAGGTCATACTGTGGATAGGTGCTATCATAAGCATGGATTTCCTGCAAATTTTAGAGGCCGGGGCAGAGGCAGGGGTAGAGTTAATGCCTCTGTCAACAATGTGGTTGCTGATACTTGGGATCATCAAGATTCTGTTCAGGCTACTGGTTCAGATCCAAAAGCATCTATTACACAAGAGCAGTATCAACATCTGTTGAGTGTTCTTAAGGCAGGCCAAGAACAAGGAGGAGCACATGTCAATTCCATAGTTCTGAATTCAAATTTTCCAGAAAACACAGGTATTTCTGGAAGGGCAAGGTTATATGATTGGATAGTAGATTCAGGAGCTTCAGATCATATAATCTTCAACCCTTCCCTTTTCAGTGTATCAAAAAAGGTTTCTGGTTTATCTGTAAGTCTTCCTAATGGTAAGACAGTACAAATCACACACATTGGACAAGTGAGAATAAATAAGTCTTTAGTGTTAGACAGTGTTCTATGTGTTCCTGATTTTACATTCAATATTCTGTCCATCAGTAAACTTATTCAGTTCTCTGCTTTCACAGTTAAATTTTGTCCTAATCAGTGTATTATACAGGATATAGTGACTATGCAGAAGACTGGTATAGCTGATCTTATCAATGGTCTTTATGTACTTAAGGCAGATAGTTCTTGTTACTCTTTTGCAATGTCTGTTAACAATGTGGATCAAGCTGTCAATCCTGAGCTTTTGTGGCACTACAGATTGGGGCATGCCTCTGATCAAAGACTACAAGTTTTGCATGCACAAAATGAAGTTGTCATTGCACCTAAAGATTGTGTCTGTGATATATGTCCTCTAGCCAAACAAAAACGTCTTCATTTTCCTTTAAGTACAACTACTACTTCTGATTTGTTTGATATTGTACACATGGATATATGGGGTCCATATAGGGTCACAGGCATACATGGACATAGGTTTTTTCTCACTGTCATAGATGATTACAGCAGATTTTGTTGGATTTATTTGTTGAAATCCAAAGCTGAAGTCAGACCTATTGTACAGAAGTTTTGTAATCTGATTGAAACTCAATTTCATAAGAAGATAAAGATTGTTAGAAGTGATAATGGTCAGGAATTTCATTTGCCTGATTTTTATGACAGCAAAGGTATTTTGCATCAGACAACTGTTGTAAAAACACCACAACAGAATGGGGTGGTGGAGAGAAAACACCAACACATTCTGAATGTGGCAAGAAGTTTGCTGTTTCATTCAAATCTACCCTAGTATCTTGGACATATTGTATTTTACATCTTGTGAATTTGATAAATGTTATACCCTCACCTTTAATAAAGAACAAGTCACCTCATTTAATACTATATGGCACTAAACCTGTTTACAATGATTTAAGGGTATTTGGTTGTTTATCTTATGCTTTTAATCTTGGTACTGATGGTGACAAATTTGCAGAAAGAAGTATAAAGTCAGTATACTTAGGAAATGCTCCAAATGTGAAGGGATATTGTATGTTGAATCTAAAGACTAGACAGATTTTCATCAGTAGAGATGTTAAGTTCTATGAACTTGTTTTTCCTTTTCAAATAAATGGTAAGGCAGATCAAGAAACTCTAGATACTTTTTCTTTACCTACATTGTTTGATGAACCTGATCCAATGTTACAACATCAGAGTCTTGTAACACCTCAAACAAATGACTCACAATCAGATCAGACACACACACACAATTCTGATGACCATTCCTTGCAGTCTGGTCATGAACATACACAAGATCATGATCATGAGGCTCAATCCTCTGTACATGATCAGACACATGCACCTGTTATTCAACCTACTGAAGTCAGGAGGTCCACAAGAAACAAAGTTACTCCTTCTTACCTAAAGGGGTATATTTGTAGCAACACAGAAATTAGATCTACACTTTATGACATCAATAAAGTGGACTCTTTATCAGCTTTATCTACATCTCACAAAAATTATATTCTGAGTACACAGATAATCACAGAACCAAAGTCATACAATGAGGCTGTCAAACATGAAGAATGGAGAAAAGCTATGAAGGCTGAATTGGATGCATTAGAGAAAACAGGAACTTGGGAAGTTGTTCCTCTTCCTCAAGGCAAAGTTCCTATTGGCAGCAAATGGGTTTACAGAGTTAAAAGACATGCTGATGGGACAATAGAGAGATTCAAGGCAAGGTTGGTGGCAAAGGGCTACACTCAACAACTTGGTTTGGACTATCTAGATACATTTTCACCAGTGGCAAAATTAACCACTGTCAGAACTTTATTGGCAATTTCAGCAGCAAAACAGTGGCATTTACATCAATTAGATGTCAACAATGCCTTTCTTCATGGTGATTTAGATGAAGAAGTGTACATGTCCATTCCACAAGGCTTCCAATCTCAACCAGGCACTGTTTGTAGACTCAAAAAGTCTCATATGGACTCAAACGGCCGATGACGGTGGAACATTAAACTAACCCAAGCTTTGCTTGAGAGGGGGTTTAGACAATCAAAACAAGACTATAGTCTCTTTGTCAAGGGCACAGATGACACATTTATGGCTGTACTGGTCTATGTGGATGATGTCTTGGTTGCAAGTTCAGACATCAGTCAGATCAAAGACCTCAAAGGGTTTCTAGACAAGAAATTTGGAATTAAAGACCTTGGTGAACTTAAGTATTTTTTGGGGTTGGAAGTAGCAAGGTCAAAGAAAGGAATTATGTTGTCACAGAGGAAATACTGCTTGGAACTACTCAAAGAATATGGTTATACAGACTGCAAACCAGCAAAAACTCCTATGGATCCAACTTTGAAGCTACACAGCAAAGATTCAGATCCACTACAATCAAACACCTATTACAGAAGTCTAGTAGGAAAATTATTATACTTAGGAATCACAAGGCCTGATATAACATTGGCAACACAGCAGTTGAGTCAATTTCTGGAATCACCAACTGAGCTTCAACTTAAGGCAGCTCACAGATTATTGAGATATATGAAAACCTCCCCTGGACAAGGAATACTCTTCCCAGCAACAGACAATATGGAACTAAAAGGTTATGTTGACTCTGATTGGGCTGGATGTGAAGACACAAGAAGGTCAATAACTGGTTTTTCTATTTTCCTAGGAGATTCCCTAATCAGTTGGAGATCAAAAAAGCAAACCACAGTTTCTAGAAGTTCATCTGAAGCAGAGTACAGAGCCATGGCCATGGCTTCTTGTGAATTACAGTGGCTGTCCTATCTTCTAGCAGAATTCAACATTAAGCAGTACAAAGCTATACCTCTATTCTGTGACAGCAAAAGTGCACTACATATAGTGGAGAATCCTGTGTTTCATGAGAGAACAAAGCATATAGAGATAGACTGTCATGTAATTAGAGACAGATACATATCAGGACTGTTAAAACCCCTTCCTATATCCACACACATTCAGCTGGCAGATCTATTCACTAAACCTTTGGACAAAACCAGATTTTATGACTTACTTTCACACTATCCTATCACCAACATCTACAAGCCTAAGTGCTCAACTTGAGAGGGGGTGTTGAAGACATTACAGCAAGATGAGCACTACAAAACAGCAGCAGCAGTTTTCTCATAGTGACATTAGGTCGAACACTTGTCACTAAGAGTTAGTTAGTTAGTTAGATGACTAAATCGGTTAGTTGGTTAGGCGATTACTTCAATAAGCGATTCTGACGGCTTGTATATAAGTTGTAGCAGCTCCCGCTTGTAAACTAACAGAAAAGAAAGATCCAATTAACAATAGAAAGAATCCTGTAGTTTACTTTCATCTTCCAATTTCCATTTCTGTGTTTTCATGTTCTTGATGAACATTCATCATCTTTGATGAAAGTTATCATAAAGACACAAGCAGCTCCTGGTCCAATGGTTGCTATAGAAGGTATTCAACTCAAGGGAATGGAGCATGCCCATGAGGTAAGAAAGGTTGAAGTGATCAAGGTTGCTGCTGAAAAATCAGATCAGACACATACAGGCCTTGCGACCCGTGATCAGAATAATTTTGAGAAAGGGCATCAAAACTTTAACTACACGAATGTAAGAAAAGCATATCAAAGAGCTTGCTGCAACTGTTAAGGAGGGAGTACTTCTAGCTGCTCCCACTAGTTTGGTAAATAAAGTGATAGAGTACTCCGAAGGTTGTCCTATAAGCAATCCGTTCGGAGTCCTATCTATGCCTTCAACAAAGAAAACTCTAAAGTCATCGGGTATAGATAGTCAAGATTCTTGTGATATCCCACATCGGTAAATTAAGTGAATGCTCACCCCCATATAAGTGTGAGACATAAAGGTCTTGTCAACTCGGGTTAGCCCTTTTAGACCAAGCGAGGACGGCGGTCTAAGCAGTTGACCGGACATTTATGACTCATTTAACGCTACCAGGCCCGGGGTCTGGGGGCGTTACAGAATGGTATTAGAGCCGACTATCGGACGGAACTATGCGGCGCACCGTACAAGAAGACGGTGTAAGGATGGCCTCTAGTTACCTCCGGGGGACGATCCGGGACAAGTCTTGGCCGTCCTGGCGAGGACGCCAGTCCCTTATAAGGGGGGGAGAATGTGATATCCCACATCGGTAAATTAAGTGAATGCTCACCCTCATATAAGTGTGAGACATAAAGGTCTTGTCAACTCGGGTTAGCCCTTTTAGACCAAGCGAGGACGGCGGTCTAAGCAGTTGACCGGACATTTATGACTCATTTAACGCTACCAGGTCCGGGGTCTGGGGGCGTTACAATTCTATCCAAGCTGAGCTCCAATATATGAGTTTAGACCCAAAAACTCTGCTAGGTGAGTACATTTCGGATAGAGTTTTTGAAGAGAAGTTTACTCCGGCTCAGAAGATTACTGAACCCAGAAGAAAAAGAAAATCTTTGATCTTTAGTTTTGTTGACTTTTTCTTTTGTTTTTCCTGTTTTTTCTCCTAAAAGCTAGAAACTTGGCTTTGTGATATTCAAAATGTTTCTATGAGATAAAATCTTTTTAAAAAAAATAGATTTTTGCCGAGAAGGACGTATTTATTCAATTATCCGGCTCCAAGGACACTAATTATTAATTAGGACAAATCACATGGAAACTTACCAATATACCCCTTTTTAATATATACATCCAAATCTGAATTTCCTTTTTTTTTTTTTCCCTTCCTTCTTCCTTCTCCGTCCATTCACGGCAAGCGACCAAGTCTCTTGATTTTCGGACGGCGAAGAACTAATTAAGGTGAAGAATCCGGCGATTTGGACGAGTTATTTGCGAGACCGATGACGCGTTTTTAAAGCCAATAATGTCCAAATCGCACAAAATCAGTAAAAGATCGAGTCTTGGGTGAAGGTTCGGTGAGTTCAAGAATCCGGCTTTTTAATTGTATGTTGCTGATGATTATCTCCTCTATTCTATCCTGATGCTTATCGAACAATTAATGGATCGATTTCATTTGAATTCCAGAAAAGCTGACGTGAAGGCTCTAATTCGAATCTGAAAGGGTGAATTCTTTCCATTAATATTTGGAGAAGGAGGTTTGTTGTTTGCTGTATTTCCAACTCCGCTACGTTGTCGCCGGATTTTGGCCTCCGGTGGCTGCTTTGAAAGCCAAAACCTGCTTTGAAGAAGAAGACAAAGCAGCATGATTTTTTTTTTGTTTTTTTGAGGGTGAAGCAGCAGGATTGGGGCTGTTGTTTGGTAAAATGTCGTAACATTTTACGGGTCATTACTATTTGTTTTTAGTCTGTTACTAAAAAAAAATTGTTTTGTTAACGATTAAAAAATAATTTGTATTTGTTATTTATTGTAAAAATATAGCGTTAAAAGTTGTTTTTTGTTCCCTTTTTTTCATTCACATAATGAAGTCCATAAGAAGTCTATAAGATATACTAAACTATTTTATTTAATGTAATTTTTTAATTCTTGTAAAATGCTTTTATGGTAAATGTCGAAGGGTGTAATTTCTTTCAAATTCATTTCATCTACAATATTTTATTTTTTGTTGTGACGTTATGTTTTCGGATATCGAGTCTATATTCTGAATGAAGTCGATATCCTGAATGATACGTCGGGCTTTAGAGCAAAAAGTCTAAAATCCACGTATATCCTGAATGAAACGTCGGGAACGTGACTTTTAGAAAAAAAAAGTCTAAAATCCACACAAGTAAAAAGTCTGAAATGCACGCAAGTAAGATGTAATATCCGAGTAATAAATAAGGCGCGGAAGAAAATGAACTTATAGGGTCTAGTGTCCATATAGTAATATTCCAATCCGATTTTCTGTCCCAGTTGTCCGTTGGAATCTCTAAAGACTGAGATTCCGTTCCCATCTTTTAGGAATGAGTTGAAATGTTTCTGAAGTGGTATTAAACTACATTATATCAACCTCAAACATTACAGTGTCGTTCCCACCTGGAAACCCGTGTCTTACGAAAGGCCAACATGTGTCTGACGAAAGGCCGTTGAGGCTCGACCAGCATTGTCACTGACCAATATCGGTCGGAGCATAATATCCATGAATTTTCAGTGTCATTCTCACCCGGAAACTTGTGTCTTACGAAAGGCCGTTGAGGCTCGACCAGCGTTGTCACTGACTTGTACTGGTCGGAGCATAATATCCATGAATTTTCCTTTCTACGTACCGGTTGGAGCATAATATGCATGAATTTTCATTTCTGGATGTATCTAATTTCTCGCCAGGTTTTTTCACAACTAAGGTCCAGAACTTTGTACTAGGGAAAGAAACATGGTTTAAACTCCCACAGTACAGAGTAGTATATTATACAACATCTATACTAGATAGCTAACGGTTTTAAGGTAGATAGGATTAAAGATCAAAATTTTACCAGAAGTTTTCTAAAGACTATTATCCCATTTGAATCGAATAGAATAGGCAGGATAAAGGCAACAATTCTTAACCATCTTTGGTTTTCTACACTCGGACTTCCACCAATTTTCCAATACACATTGATTGGTACAAAAATAGGAATTCTTGACAAGAACTTTATAAACTCACGACTGACGATTAAATCCCTAGCAGCCTTAAACACACAAGCGAATCTGAGCAAATCTTTGATCCCAAGTTTGATTACTATCTCCATCCTCAAACCATCTAGAAGAACTCACTCATCAAGATTGGAAATTGATTCTTTTTCAGTTGGGGTCGTAACACCTCCCAATTCGCCAATGATTCCCTAGCTAGCCCGAAGCAAGAAAGCACACCAACGGGGTGACGGTGACAACTGAAGGTTTTTAATCTTAGTAAGAGGGTGTTTTGGTTTTATGAAACAAATGGGCTAATTGGTTATAATCGAAACAATTGACGTTTTAATCTTGGAATGTTTTGATACATCATGTATAAATATATGGGGAAGTTTTAATATAGTAGCAATTTATGATATATGCATTTCTAGTCCAACATTAAAAATAACTACATTGACGCAAGCCTTGAGCTCGTCTCAAGTTCCATTTAACTACATACAAGCTTGATGCAAAACTCGAGCTCGCCTCGAGTTTCGTTTAATGTGTTATTTAATTTCACACGACTAATTTACTGCTTAGCTAAAAAGAATTAATATGATGGTTTATAGAATACAGTGGCGGCTGCAGGAATTTTGACAAGGGGGTCGGAAATTTATCAATTTTTTCCCGTATCACACATATAATATTTATATATAAAAATATATATATATATATATATATATATATATATATATATATATATATATATATATATATATATATATATATATATATATTGCAAGAGGTGGTGAGAAATTTAAAATAGGCTTGAGATTGTAAGGTTGGTTGAGGCTTAATTAAAGAGTTATAGAAGAGAATATATATCACAACGCTCCTTATGAAATGCACTTGAACATTTATTAATGGTATAGATCAATGTCATAAAACCTTTTTTTTTGGCTTTAATATTCTAAACTTCAAGAATATTTTCGTTTTTCTAGAAAGAAAAAAAAAACACTTAAAAACCTAAACTACCCAACGAGGCTTAACTCAAATGGTTAAACATAGGTCTCAAGACCTTGAGGTCTCGAGTTTGAGTCCCACTGTATACATGTGGTTTACTGTCCTTCAAATGAGGTAATTTTTTTTTTTTGAAGAAAACACTACTACAAAATATGCTATAGGTCACCCTTAATATACGTAATAATCACAGTTTTAATAAAACCGAGACAAAGAAAAAAAATATATATCACACTTACAACTTTCTATCACACTTATTGAAAAACCGAGATAAGTTATATCAAATCAATCTCATTTTTAAAGTGTGACTTAATTGATATGATATTTCTGTCACGGTTATTGAAAAACCGAGATAAATTATATCAATCAATCTTATTTTTAAACTGTAACTGAATTGATCTAATATTTCTGTCACAATTATTAAAAAAAGTGAGATAAATTATATCAATCAATCTCACATCTAAACAGTGACTGAATTGATATGATATTTTCGTCACAGCTGTTGAAAAAGCGAGATAAATTATACCAATCAATCACACTTTTAAACTGCAATTGAATTGGTATGATAAATTTTGTCATGGTTATTTAAAAGCGAGATAAATTATATCAATTAATCTCATTTTTCAACTGTGACTGAATTCATATGATATTTTTGTCACAGTTATGAAAAGGTGAGACAAATTATATCCACTAATACAAAAGGAGACATAGATCACACTTATAAAATAATAATGATCACACTTTTAAAAGAATTGAGACAAGGAAAATGTATATATCACACTTAAATTGTTTATCACAGTTATTGAATAAAGTGAGATGTATTATACCAATAAATCTCAGTTTTTAACTGTGATTAAAATGGTTAGATATTTTATATTTAGGTTTCGGATTTTAGGTGTGATTGATTTTATTTCACTATTACAAAAGGATACATATCACATTTTAAAATGAAAAAAATCTCAGTTTTTAAAAAATCGAGACAAAGAAAGTAAAATTAACACATTAACCTTTTATTATCATGGTTTTTAGGAAAACTGAAACAAAAACATCAATCAGTCACAGTTTTTAAGTGTGATTAAAATAATATGATACTTTATAATGAGGTCTTAGTTTATATAGTGTGGTCGAAAACGAGAAAAAAGAAGGCATCAGCCCAACGGTAATTAGTTTGGCTCCTTGATCCGAAGTATTTGGGTTCGAGTCCCATTGAGAACAAAAAATGTATGTGCGCATATTTCGTTTTCGAAAAAAATGATCACACTTTTTTAGGTGTGATTGAAATTATAATAGATCTCGGTTTTTAAGTGTGATAACAACTAAAATAGATCACAGTTTTTAAATGTGTTGAAATTATAATAGATTTCGGTTTTTAAGTGTGATAACAACTACTATAGATCACAGTTTTTAAGTGAGATAACAAATAAAATAGATCACAGTTTTTAAATGCGTTGAAATTATAATAGATCTCGGTTTTTAAGTGTAATAACAACTAAAATAGATCATAGTTTTTATTATCACGGTTTTTATTTGTGATTAAAATAATATGATATTTTATGATGAGATCTTAGTTTAGTGCGGCCGAAAACGAGAAGAAAGAAGGCATCGGTCCAGTGGTAATTAGTGTGGCTTGTTAATCCGGAGTATCCAAGTTTGAGTCCCACTGGGAACAAAAAAATGTGTGTGCGTATATTTCGTTTTTGAAGGAATAAAAGAATGAACACACTTTTATAGGTGTGATTGATATTTTAATAGATCTCGGTTTTTATGTGTGATAACAATATAGATCACAGTTTTTAAATGTGTTGAAATTATAATAGATCTCGGTTTTTACGTGTGATACCAACTATAATATATCACAGTTTTTAAGTATGATAACAATTAAAATAGATCACAGTTTTTAAATGTGTTGAAATGATAATAGATCTCGGTTTTTAGTGTGATAACTATAATAGATCACGGTTTTCAAGTGTGATAACAACTAGAATAGATCACATTAAATATGAATGAATTAAAGTACTTTACGTCACACCTCGATATGCCACCACTTTGGAAACAATGACTAAAGTGAATATATCACATTTAAAAACTGTGATCTTTATGCTTTTTTGTAGTAGTGAAAAATAAGGTAATTTTATTGTTTGAGAAAAAAAACACTCACAAACAAACGTAATAAATGAGCTTGTTGTAACACCTTAGAACTCAGACCCGACGACTCTATTTGAGGCATAATATATACAATAATTATTTAGACCCATTGTCTCAGCATTACATCTTAGTGCCCATTATATCTCATCATTATATTTCGGCATTTCTTCAATACGAGACATTACACTTACCTTCCTAATTTAATTTTTAAAAACTGCTTTTCAAATTCTTATTTACCCAGGAAATGACAAGGAAAACGACAGCAGGAGCATGGTTTTCAAGAATTCAGTTGGGAATGGTCGTAACAGATTTGAGCCTCCAGATTGGTATATAAACAGAAGTTAGACTTAGGGATGATTAATTAGAAGTTAATATCATGCTTTAGTGGTTCAAAACACTATAATTCTTCATCCTTTTTAATTTCCGCCTTCTGTAAAATTCGAATTCTTGAAGAACACTCATGGTGTGTTCTTAGTTTGATTCATTCGTTTCTTGTTCTAAGCTCATTGCTCAATTCTTCAACATTATTCAAGAATGTTTTACATGGTATCAGAGAATTAACACTTCGTTTCCGCGATTTGATTCTTTAATCATAATTGAAGTTCTTGAAAGTTTTCAATGGCTGCTGCAAATAGAGCTGTGGTTCCAGGCAATAGTTCAGATAATCCAAGTCGCATTCTTGTTCAGCCTTTATTGAAGGGTACTGAAAACTTTAATCACTGGAAAAGGGCCATTTCGAAGGCCTTATCATCAAAGAAGAAACTGAGTTTTATCAATGGCACCACTGTGATCCAGCATTTGAAGATTGGATGTAGAACAATGATTTGGGTGACTTCTTGGCTGTTAACTTCCATAGTTCCATGTCTCCTGCCATTTCTGAGAGCGTCATGTACTTTGACACAGTTAGGAAAATATGGTTGGATCATCTAGACAGATTTGGCAGGGGTGATGCTTATAAATTATCCAATCTTGAGGAGGAAATTGAGAAGGTTAGGCAGGGTAATTTGTCTGTGACAGATTATTTTACAAAGATAAAAACCGTATGGGATCAGTACCTTATCTTGAGGCCAATCGCACCTTGTACTTGTCCTGCACTTCAAACTATCAGAGAATACTATGCCAATGCCTATACCACCGGATTCCTGAAGGGATCAAATGGCAATTTCAGTAATGTCAAGTCTCAGGTCTTGATGACCATACCCCTTCCAGATGTCAAGATTGTAATCATGTCATGTCCAATAATAGGTTTTCTAATCAAGGTAGAGGGCGAGGTAGAGGGAATCCGTGCACATGGTCCGGTTTCCGGTTTTTACAACTTTTAAAATCAAACCATTTTTTTACGGTTTTCAAATTCACAAACCAAAACCGAACCATAACTAGGTAAAACCATTTTATTCGGTCCGGTTTGGATCGGCTTGGTTCCGGTTTTTCCCGGTTTTTTTTGTCTTCTCTGCTATTTCCATATATATATATATATATATTTCCTGGTTTTTTTTGTCTTCTCTCGCTATTTCCATATATATATATATATATATATATATATATATGTGTGTGTGTGTGTGTGTGTGTGTGTGTGTGTGTGTGTGTGTGTGTGTGTGTGTGTGTGTGTGTGTGTGTATGTACGGTGTATATACATACACACAACATGCTATTGTCACACATTCCAATTAGGCCGATCATATAAAGACATGTAAACCCACACATTCCAATTAGGCTGATCATATAAAGTCATGTAAACTATTTTGTTTCATCTTGTCATAGGTCCAATTAGGCTGGGGCCAAAATCTACGTGTGAGGTAGTTGATTGAAGTATTAATAGATAATGGTCTGAGATATTAATCATTTACATGTAGTGATAACTAAGGGGGATTTAATTTGCACCACACCTAATCTACTCGTGCACCACTCTACCTGTGCACTACAATAGAACCAACTTTTTGAGGGTGCATTATGAGAACCGACTTTGATTAAAGGCCCCCATAATCAACAGTGATATACATAGACATATAAATACATATTCACACACACACACACATGTAAATATTAAAACATACAGAAACCAATATCAAATTGTTTTTCACGGTTTGGTTTTTTACAATACAAAAACCAACAAAAAAACCATGGTTTACGCTTTTCCGGTTTGGATTGGTTTGGTTTCCGGTTATTTTGTTCACCCTTGAATCCTGGTGGTGGCAGAGGTTTTCAAAGCAATAACAAGAAGCCTTATTGTACTCATTGTGGTAAAGAAGGGCATACCATCAACTAGTTCAACAAGAAGTATGTATATCCTCCAAACTCTAAGGGTTATGGTAGAGGTGCAGGTTCAGTGGCTAATAATGTGTCTTATGATCAAGATTCTGAAGATCAAGAACCTTGCATTAATCATCAGCAAGTTCCAAGTTCTGGTGATCCTGCAATCACAAAGTCTCAATATGACCATTTGCTATATTTGATTCAAGGTCTGGCAGACTTCCAACAATCAATGCAATGCAGTGGTGATGGCGGCAGGAAGCTCTGCACAAGGGCAGGGTATCAATGGCAGTAATGTCCACTGGATCATAGGTTTAGGGGCAACTGACCACGGTACATTTTCTTTGCAGTATACATGTGATGTTCAAATTGCTAGAAATCTGTTTGTTAAGCTCCCAAATGGTTCCTCAGTGGTTGTTACACACACATGAGATATGAGAATCAATAGCACACTTGTTCTGCACAATGTATTATGTATACCTTCTTTCAATTACAATATAATATCTGTTAGGAAATTGGCTACTGATGATGATATTTCTGTTGTATTTGGTCCTAACATGTGTTATGTGCAGGAACAACAAACTATGAGGAAGATTGGTTCAACTAGATTGGAAAATGGACTTTACATCCTGACTGCTAACAAGCAAAGTTTTTTAGAAAAAAGAAGTTTACTTACTGTTGATTCCAATTCTTGTAACATTTCTAGTACTGATTTATGGCATTTTAGATTAGGGCATCCCTCTAATGAAAGAACGCAGATTTTAAGGGGTTTAGATGCTAGTATAAAGCTTCCAAATCATGAATGTACTATATGCCCTTTGGCTAAACAGAAAATACCAAAATTTCCTGTTAGTAAATTTTACTCTTAATTGTTTTGATCTAATCCATGTGGATATTTGGGGACCAAATAGAGTGCCTTCTGTAGATGGAGACTATTATTTCTTGTCCATCGTAGATGATAAAAGTAGATATACTTGGATTTTCATGATGAAAACTAAAGATCAAACCAATACTTTGTAACAGCAATTTTGTGTTTTTGTGCAAACACTGTTTGATAGATGTGTAAAGACTAAAAGAATTGTTCAAGGTGCTGAACTCACCATGAAATTCTTTTGTAGACAAAAAGGAATTGTTCACCAAACGGCATGCACTAGAACCCCACAACAGAATGGTCTAATTGAAAGAAAACATCAACATATCTCGAATGTGGCTAGAGCACTTAGAATATAGTCTCATGTTTTTGTTGAATATTGGAATTATTGTGTTCTACATGATGTGCATTTAATTAATGCGACACCTACTCCTTTTCTTAATAATGATACCTCTCATCATGTTTTATCTTGTCAAAATCCTAGTTTTGACATGTTGAAAATGTTTGGCTGTCTATGTTTTGTTTCATCTATATCTCAAGGTAGGGGTAAGTTTGAAGACAGAAGCACAAAGTCTGTGTTTCTTGGCTTTCAGCCTCATATTAAGGGTTACAGGGTGTTAAACATTCATAATAGAAGCATTATTGTTTCTAGAGATGTAACATTTCATGAGACCGTGTTCCCTTTTTCCGATTCCTTTATATTTGATCTGCCAGGATCTTTTTCTGCCACTGTCTATTAATACTAATGATCCTATACCTAATCTAGTTGTGGCAAATGATCTTCATGTTCATTAATCTACATTGGCATATGATGCCTCAGCTTCACACAACACCGATCTACCACCACCCAGAAAATCTACTAGACAAAGATCCACCCATCATATTTGACTGATTATGTTTGTGCAAATCATGTCAAAAGGACTTCATCACATACTTTAGATCATGTCCTATCTTATTATAACATTTCTTCTACTTATCAAGGGCTTATTGGCAACATTAATGGTGATAGAGAACCTTCCTCATACAAAGAAGTAGCCACAAAAGAAAAATGGCAAGAGGGCGATGAAATTGGAACTAGCAGCACTAGAAAAACTAACACATGATATCTGGTCTCATTTCCAAAAGGAATTAAACCCATTGGATGTTAATGGGTGTTCAGAATAAAAATAAAAGTAGACGGAACTGTGAAAGATATAAAGCAAGGCTTGTGGCCAAGGGTTATACACAGACTGAAAGGATTGATTTCCTAGAAACTTTTTCCCCTGTGGCTAAGCAAACCACCATCAGGTTATTTATGGCTTTAGCAGCTCAAAAGAACTGTCACTTGCATCAACTTGATGTCAACAATGTCTTTCTTCATTAAGATTTAGAAGAAGAAGTTTACATGAAGGCACCTGAGTGATTAACAACAAATGGATTGGTTCAAACTCAACAGGCCCCTATATGGTCTTAGACATGAAAGCATGCAATGGAATGCCAAAATTACCCAAAAACTGTTGGAACATGGTTACAAACAATCTCAAAAATGATCATAGCCTTTTTACAAAAGGAAAAGTGATGATTTTGTGGCTTTATTGGTTTATGTGGATGATATAGTAGTTGGGAGTTCAAATATGTCAAAAATACAATATTTGAAAGATCTTTTACACAATGCATTCACAATAAAGGATCTTGGCACACTTAAATACTTTCTAGGGTTTGAAGTAGCAAGGTCAAAGAGTGGTATAATAATCAACCAAAGGAAGTATTGTCTGGATCTCTTGAAGAAGTTTGGACTTCTTGACTGTAAACCAGTGGCCTCATCTATGGATACTTCCCAAAATCTTATAGAAGTTGAAGCACCAGCCCTAGAATCAAACACTACTTACAAAAGCCTAGTAGGCAAATTACTCTATCTAGGGAACACAAGACCTGACATAGCATTTCATATACAGCGATTAAGTCAATTTTTGGACAAGCCTAATGAAGCATACTTGAAAGCTGCCTATAGGCTACTAAGGTTTCTCAAATCTGCACTAGGGAGAAGGTATTTTCTTTCATAGTCAAGGAACAATCACTCTCAAAGCTTTTAGTGACTCAGACTGGGCGTGCTGTACAAAGACAATGAGATCTACAACTGGCGATTTAGTCTATATTGGAGATGCATTAATATCTTGGAAATCATAAAAGCAACCTACAATATCTCGAAGTTCTAGTGAGGCTGAATAGAGAGCCATGGCCATCACAGCTTGTGAGATCCAGTGGCTCATATATTTGCTCAAGGATTTCCAGAATACATATACTCAGACCGTCCCTCACTATTGTGATAGCCAGAGTGCATTGGATATTGTGGAAAACCTTGTTTTCTATGAAAGAACTAAGCATATAGAGATTGACTGTCATTTTGTCAGGGAAAAATCCATTGCAAAAGTCTTAGTTCCTCTTCCAATCAACACAAAAGACCAGGCAGCAGACATTTTGACTAAACCAGTGGACAAACACACACTAACAAAGCTCCTAGAGGCATTTCCTCTCAAGGATCTTTACACACCACTTAAATCTGAGGCCTAAAGTCAGTAGGAGCATGGTTTTGGAAAGCTTCGCTTGGTTTTCATCCATGTTCTGCCTTGAGGGGGGGGGGGGGGGGGGGGTGTTGAGGCCTAAAGTTAGCAGGAGCATGATTTTGGCTTCATTGGAGCGATTGGTCGAACACCAACGGAAGCAGGGGCGGATGCACCCTTGACAAATGGGGCACTCGTCCCCCTTGGATCAGGAAAATAACACCATTATGTGTATTATGTATTTTTTTTTTCTTCTCCCCTTATAATTTATATTTGCCCCTAATAATTGGATATTTTGACATAAAAATTTTATCATTGAAATAAAAATACATGATTTTTTTCAAATTGATACATTTTAAACAAAATAATAATAAGATTTGAAATGTTGGTTTCCATAAAAAATATTGTTTGTAGTGTTTGAAGTTTTTATTGATAGTAGTAGAAGGGTTATTATGTTCGGATTTTGTGATATATAGTATTGAATTTTTCATTATATAACTCATAATATATAGTCACATTAGTTTTTCTTGCGTTGCGGTAATGGACAAAAAAAAAAAAAAAAAAAAAAAAACTACTATACATCTTTCAGGTTGTAAAAGATCTTCAGAATTTTCGGTCCTCTCTCACCAGGATTCTGCGTCCTCGGAGCTGAACGGAAGAATTCAGTTGGGAATGGCAGCTAGACGGTTGTAACAGATTTGAGCCTCCAGATTGCTATATAAACCGAAGTTAGACTTAGGGATGATCAATTAGAAGGTTCATATCATGCTTTAGTGGTTCAATACACTGCAATTCTTCATCCTTTGTAAGTTTCCCGCCTTCTGTAAAATTCGTATTCTTGAAGAACACTCATGGTGTGTTCTTAGTTTGATTCATTCATTTCTTATTATTACTATCGTGTGAAGTACCTAGCGGAATTTATGTTGTCTTTTTCTTTCTAATAAATATGCGTTCAAAGAGATTACTTTGATGAAAATTTATGGTACCCTCAGAAAAAAATCTGGATATGCACCCCTTGTAATTTGCTATATATATACTTACACACACGTGTATAATCCTTTGAAAACTAAGACCGCCTTATAATAATTTTCTGAATCCGTCACGCACACAACGTAATACTATCTACGTCTCATAAAAAGTGTCTAATTTTTGAAAATGAATTCTCCCATAAAAAGTGTTTATTTAGAAAACCAATACATCATTTAATACATTTTTTCCAAGCATACCCCTATCACAACCTTTAATTTTATATATTCATCATTTCATATTCCAAAAGAGCATTTATTATTTGATAGGAGTATATATGTCTATCACTAATTAAAATACAATATATTAATTATTTTATTAATTTGTGTGCACCACAAAAAGTGGACTCTTTTTATATGACGGATGTATTATATAGAGAAACTAGCCATGTACCCGTGCACATGCACGGGAGTTTCAACAATCAAATACTATAAACTAAGAAGTAAATCGATAATATGATCATACGATAAAATTTATTTGTATCATGAATGAGACAATTGAATTACAAAAGTCTACTTTTCATGATAAAAATCAAATTATACCAAATAGATAGTAGAATTCCAACGTCATTTTACACGTCACCTCAAAACCTATGAAAATTATATGAATGTGTGAGCACAATCAAATTATTAAGAAACAGAAAGGAAGAACACAAGGAAATCATTAATTTAAAACGTATATTGCCCTCATTCAAGATCGATGATGAGAATGACACGGTGAAAAGATAAAAGTATCGACAATGTAATGCAAAATGAAAATATGAAATCTCCCCTCCAAAAAAAACAAAAATTTATGAAATCAATTTACAATAACCATTATGCGCGTCCAGGTAAGTAGTCGCAGCCATGAGTCAACATACGTTCTCCAATGTAGGCACCAAGTGAATGAAACAGCAGAGGCACAAATTCTCCAATCTATGTATAGATCAGCTGGCAAAGACAATCACAACATATATCACAAAGCATATCCAAGACCACTGAGGCACAATAATGTAGACAAATCAACAGAGATACATCTCAATCAAGAAAACATCATGCAAGGAGAATCAACAAAAATTCTTCAGGCTAATATCACAATAAAAAACACAAAACATACGCCAAATAATACCAATGTAAATTGCGTGGCAAAGGGTCATTGGGTTAGAATTAAGGATTAAGAAATGTAATCAAGACGCTGATAGATTTCCATCAAAATAATTCTCATTGAAAACATAAGCTTTGAAATGTTTTAAATACATACCATCATTCAGAAAACTTTTAAACATATGCGAGGCTACTCGTCTTCCGTCAAGATCTTTCTCCTTGTTGATGTTTCAATCCCGATGGGCATTTTTCTTGATGCAACTTCTTTAGAACCCTTGGCATACTAACCAAAAAAAATCATACTAACATACTAAAAAATGGAAAATTATCTTTCAAATAGATTTTAAAGTTGATCGGAAAAAAAACCACCACAACAACCACCACATTTACGACTCCTATAATGGATAGACCTAATTGAAACACTGTTTATGTGCATTCATCCACATCAATATCACCAAAGAAAAATGTTAATGGATAACATATTTTTAATGACAAAAAATCCATTGAATACCGATCATGTCCACCATAAATGAAATCATGATACTGCAATTTGAAACAATCATATGCATTTAATCATTCTACTCCCGCTATATAAGAAAGATATATATGGTTAATATAAACCAGGAAAACAAAAGCAAAAACCAAATAGACTTAAAAAAGTTTAAATGTAAGTCAAAAGAATTGGTGAACTAAACAGTCATCAAGTTAACCGGTAAATTCCAAAGAAAAGAAGTCCGCAATGTAAGTCAAAGGAGTTGGTGACCTAAAAATATATGGTACATAAATAACAAAGCAAGGGGGTAAGAATCTGACTTCTTTTGTGAAAGCTCTGCTTTATCATTAATTGGCTTGAAGGTGAAGTACATGCATAAACCTCCGGTGTAGTTTAGATCGGTAAATAAAATGACGTTGCCACTATTAATTCATATCAAGTGACTGAAAGTATGTCTACAAACTATTTCCTAATTAAGTTGCTTGTACCTTCTCAGATCCTCATTTCATACAAAGATGGCGTTTTCATTCCTCTTTCCTTAAATTCAATCAAACCAATCATTGACAATAGAGTCGCTAGTATAAGACAACAACACAAAATTCAAATAACCCATCCAAACTAACTCTTTCTTAGAATGAATCCACACAAAATGACAAAAGAATGTAATTGTTTGCGCTATATAGAAGAATCAAATGTGAAAGTTAGAATGAATACACAATACGAAAGTTAGAAGCAAACATGTTCTTAATGCGCAAAAAGATAAAATAAGAAAAAATTCAATATGAGATCCCGAGAAGAATCAATATCAGATTTTGAGAAGAATTAACATCGCACTAAAAGAGAGAAATAAGTCAAACGTGAAAAGGCAGCATTCCCTTGATTGAAAGAAAAACGAAATGGTGACGGTGAAAAGGATTCAAAAAATGAAAAGAAAGGCCCGATAACATTGCACCATAATCTCTGATCGAATAACCTTATTGTCCTTCATCATCCCTAAACATATAGAAACATAATTTCAACAGAATCTCCCCTAAAAAAACAAAATCAATAGACATATAGCACATGAATCATAACACAAAAATAAAATTTCAACAGAATCCCTTGCAACCTAAGGCGAATTGCAATAGATATTAAGATAGGGTCCGAACTTGCTAATGAGAGGGAAATACAAATATTTGCACAAACCAATTCCAAAACAAAGAAGTCGACTTATATAAAAAAAACAAAAAAAAAACAAAAAAAAACCTTGATTTTAAGGCAAATCGCTTGCGATGGTCCCAACTACTTGAAAAGCTTCATATTGCCAATGCTAAAACGGAAACCCTGCAAAATTAAATAACTCTTAAATCACAAAAGGAATGAGAGTCTTTTAAGAATAATCAGGATGAGAAAGAAGATGATGAATTGATCCAAATTATCAGATTGAGTTTGAGTGGAAGAATGAGAACTGGAAATGATTATTAGATCTAGTTTGTTGAAGTGATCCCGATATTTACTGAATATTTTTTTTTATTATCAAAGTTTTTTACAGCTGGGTTTTTGTTTTCTTTCCGCAGATTATCTTATTATTATTTTTTTCCCGGGTTATTTTAAGGGTTTCGGAGCGAAATCCCGGGTAATTGGGTTAAATCATCCTTTCTAATATATATAGACTAGCCAAAAACCCGTGCATGATGCACAGGACTAAAAAAACCAAACCATATATGCAAAAAAACCGTGGAAATTGCATTAGAAGCATGGAGTAAAACAACATGGAAAATGTGAAACGTTACCATCTATATTTCAACAAAATAATGCTCCAAAAAGACAAAATATGAATCTAATTTAACGACTTAAAGCCAAAAAGCCAAATATAAAACCTCACTTCAACAAATGAATTCACTTTTTCAGCTTTGAGCCAATCTGATAAAATCATTTTCTTCAAATGCGATGTCTTCTCAAATTTCACTTTATATCACACATTATCACCTTATTGTTGTCGAAAATCCTATATTGTACAAAAAATCATATTACAAAATGAAGAAATAATGCATAAAAAACAATGTTGGTTAATTATTAGCCAAGTAATAATCTAATGCTGATGAGGAATCTCATCATTATGAACCTATCTGTACCACCATTTTTCTACATATGTTGAAACAATATAATTAACAGATCATTCAAATACCTGCAAGTGCATTGCATTGACATTCAATGAAAGAATTAGTTTTTACCTATACAAAAGCATAGAGGAATACTATGATTCAATGTGCTCTTTATGATGCATATTCAATATTGTAAGAATAGTATCCAATACCCATTGATCTACTGTAAACATCAACTATACATCCGAAATTCGACACCGTCCAAACTCAACAATCACAAATCATCATCTGAATAATAATTCATTCCGGAACGTTTTTAAATGTTGACCTACTAATGTAAACGTCGACACCGTAACCACAACGTTTGTTTTTTAAAATTGAAAACTGAAAGGTTGTTTGGTTATGGAAAAATTCTTTTTAATTTTGACCGCATAAAATAATAAAATTAGCATTAAATAATTGTTGAGTTTTTTTTTTTTTAACTGTTATTTTCGGATCACATTTTTTACAGAACAAAATTTAAAAGCAATTACATGTTTCTCTCGGTGCAAACATGGGCAGAAAATCGTGGAAGAATCAACCAATTTAAAAAAAAAATCCTTTTCTTGATCATAATCGTGGAATGAATTTTTTTAAGGGAACCTTCCCTTTTTTTTTCCAGATAATATTTACACCAATTTTTAAAAAAAAAGGATATTTTGTTTTGTTTACACCAAATTTATAAAAAGATAAAAATCATTGTATGGTCATAAGAACACAAAACAAACAAACAAACAAACAACATATCTACATTGCTGACCACCTTCATGTCGGCAACCTCTCATGTCGGCAACCTCTCAAAGTCATCATAAGAAAACAAAACAAACAACATATCTGCAATGCTAAACCAATGTTTGATCTGCTATTATCAGGAAAATCAAAATGCAAAATACTCCCCTCCGTAAATGGCTTACATACCTCGACAGCGATGTGCAGCTCTTTTCACCACATTAAGGAATCTTATTCTACTTCCTTGCGACTTTCACCAAAAAAAAAAAACTCTCACAGTTTCCATTCACTACCTCTCATTCAGAGATTAATTAATAAACATGAACATTAAAGTGAAAATGGTAAAACTATACTTTAGAGTTTAGACGTCTAAATTACCTACAAAAAAATATGAGAAAAAGATCAACACGTGGAAAATCAGGTACAATTAAACTAAGGAACCACTACATATCAACCATGGAGTTGTCGACGTTGGAATATTTTTTCTTGAAATTCGGTGGCGATGATGATCTTTATAACCCAATAGAAAATGTCGTGCCGCGTAAACTTTCGAAGTAAAGAAAAAAAAGCACAAATAAATACATAAATTATGAGAAAATCACTCCAAATTGCAGAATGAAAATAAATATTACCTGCATTATGGAGGTGATTTTCAGCCATTGCAGATAAGAAAGAATCAACTGCAAGAATCCAAAAATGTAGGTGCACATGAAAGTTCTTTCAGGTAAAACATAAAAATTTAAAAAATAAATTAACGACAAATCATAATAATCAGAACACCACCTCAGCTTGGTGTATATAGTGTATGTTAAAGTGTTTGCTTTTGGATACAACTCGTAAACTCGTTTTCCTCATGAGGGTTGTTAATAAAGTGATCCTTTCTAATAAATAAATCAAAAAACACCACCTCAGCCTCCAACCTCAATTTAGCTTCCAACATTGAATCAAAACAACACCCCAAAGGGGCTTAATTGTTATTCATGTTTGTAGTGTCCTTTTTCATTTTTCCAAACACGTATCCCAAATATCATTGCCAGCATGGCAGCATACACGGAGAGCACTTCCATTCCACTGGCTATACCTAGAAAATAATATTTTACAAATAAATGAGAACTTGAATTATAACTATATAAAGATACCTTTCATTTGTGGATATCCAACTCCTCTGAAAATTTACAGTTCTGCAAGCCTAATAATGTTATTAAAGCCAAATAGATTTCAAAGGAATCAAATCCATATCATGCACACTGAGACTTACATTTAGAAACTTCATATTGCTGTGGGACGCCGTTTTCACAAATTTGATATGCGTCTGAATCTGCCATGCATGTTGTTTCTGTTATGAATGATCTCTTCTGCAACCGCAAGAATTGATATAGTAGCCTCGGAATCTCAACTTTAATAAAATTTGAAATTTGAATCAAAGAAATGGTTTTATAGCGTTAGTAATGGCTACCAGATACTTTCGATAGAAATCACCTCTAGAAACTTTTAGATGTCTCTGATCGGACTGCTCATCTGTGGAATCCTTTCACATCTCCAAATTCTGCTAGTTTGATAGACCAAGAGAAAAGAAATTTAGAGAGAATCCATTCTCGCTGCATTCATGGATGTGTAATTTCAATATCAATTTAGCAGGTTATCAGCGATAAATATAGATGGAACTTTAAATTTTGAAAAGGAATGAGAGATGTGCGGAAGCTGTTGCGAAGATATCAGATGAGCGTTTATCAGAAAATTAAAAAGAGACGGTCACATACGGGAGTAGTGGGAGAGATATCACAGAATCAATCAATGAGATTTTTTTCAACAGAATCATAGAATATCTCTTAAAATAAATTTAAAAAAAATCATGGGATATTTATCGGTTTCTATCGACATGTTTAGACAGGTTTGGAGCGGTTAATCACTGATTATATTGTAGCAAAAAAAATCACTGATTATATTATATATTGTAAATAATATTCTGTATTATTTTTATGATGCAAAATCTGTTTTTGAAAAAAAAATATTTGTTCATTACTGATATTGCTTCCGTGATTAGTGATTCTTTTTCTGTTTTAAAGATAGTGATATATCGTTCTTGGAAAAAAAAAAGTGGTGATACGCATTTTACAGCTGTTTTTTACAATGGTGCAAAATCTGTTTATTTTTTGTTTTTTTTTTTTTTTTTTACAGCTGTTTTGTTTTTTCTTTTTCTTTTTCAGCTGGTATAAACCGGGTCAATTTACGGGTATGGGTCAAAATTGAGGGTAATTGGGTTAAATTATGCTTTCAAATATATATAGATATAGATATAGATAGATATAGATATAGATATAGATACTACTACCAAGAGGCACCAATAGTTTACTCAACCTTGATTATTATTATTATTATTATTTTTATTATTATTAATACGTGGACGCATACCCAAAAAAGAAAAAAATTGGGTTAAACAATAAGGAAAAGGAAAAAAAACCTTATATATAAGCTCACAATTAGGGTTTCTCATTCTTCAATAGATTTCTTTTTCTCAGAAGCTTTGAGAAGCATGCATAATGCAGGAGGGATGGAGTTACATCCCCGAGAGAAGGCTAAACAGAGACCCCAAAAGAAGGGTAAAAAGAGTGATAAAAATTCAGGTATTATTATTCGTGACGAAATCTTTTTTCCCGATGGTATAGTTATTGAAATTTTTAGCAGACTTGGGATTAATGATGTCCTCAGATTCCGGTCAGTATGTAAGAGGTTTAGGGATTTGATCGCCGGTGGTCGTGATCTCGTGGATTTGCACATTAAACGTTCTATTCCGATGATTCTTGTCTTGAACTCTCCCGGCTGCCACCTAGGATATCTCTCCTACAACCCTTGGTTATCTGAACCTGAATTTCTGAGGTCAGAATTTACCAAAATTTGCAAACTTTTTAAAGGGTATGAGATACATCTGTTACATGATGGTTTAATAGTCTGGAAAAATATCTGTAGCCCCGGTGATTTGATCATCTTTAACCCGGTATACTCCAATAATAAAGTAGATAAAGTGGAAATAAGAGTTCCTAATGAGTGTGAAATATGTGGAGTTTTTTACCGCCCTTCTCTAAACGAGTACTGTACACTTTGGGAAAGGACTGTATCCTCTAGACCGTTGAAAGTACAATACATGATTCTTAATTTGGGTTTTGAAACAAAGTGGCGAGAGATTAAGAATCCATGTACTCAAAATCGAAAGATTAAAGATATTCGACCTGTATTGGTTAACGGATATATTTATTGGGTTGTTGAGCCTGACCCGTATTTTAGATACAATATTCCTAATTACCTCCATAAATTCTGCAGTAGTGTTTTTATGAAATTCGATACTACAAGCTGGAAACTATTTGAAGTGAACCCTTGTCCAGTTATTATGGAATTCGATACTATAAATGAAAGATTTGAAGCGATCCCTTGTCCGGTTCCCTTATATTATATTGGGTGTCACTGCAACATTAATCTTGTGCATTTAAATGGTTTTCTATTTTTGATTCAACTTTCTGAGGAGCAGCAAATAGATATATGGGTATTAGAAGACCGCGCGAACAAGACATGGACAAACATTAATAGAAAACGGGAGATATTGTGTCGTATGCCGAAGGCAATTAGTTTATGGAATGAAGAATCGGTTCTTCAGTCATTTCAACAACTCTTTGCTTATAAACTGAGGCTAGGGAAAAAAAGTTGTTTATGCTTCACGTCACACGTGCCGAGTCTTGCCTCTCTAAAAAGCTGCAAGTCCAGAATATATATACCGGAGAACATGCCGAGGAAGCTCTATCTCCCTAACTAAGGTAACTAAACATTTAATGATTTTTTTGTTTTGTTTTTGTTTTTGTTTTGTTTCGGGGGCTCAATGTATGAGGCGCGTTGCCTCCTTTTGTTAGGCCAACCCGCTAAAAAAACAATAAACAGTATATATATATCGATTCATAATAATTAAAGACTAAGTCTGACAAATTTACGACTCGGATCTAGAAATTTCTGGAGCTACCCCTGTATGTGCTCTGGTGAAATAGTGATGTTCTATTGCTCTTGTTACTGGCAGAAAGGTGCGGTGGGTTTCCGCAATTCCGAGGTCAAAGTTTTTAGCTGAAAATCGAAAGGATAGCGTATGTGTGGCTGCTCTCCAATCAGATTTGTTGACGTGTCTTAGAACTGAAGAAACTTTCATCGGGGAAATATTTTTGAAGAAAATCAGAATACACAACAGAAGACTCTGAACTCACTCTTTTATTGATTGAATTAAAATGATACAATATTCTCCTTTATATAGAAGATAAATGAGATAAAAACTAGATAATATTTAGGTTTATCTCATATCATTTATCTACTATATAAGCTAGATCCATTGTAAGCATTTTGAAATATTCAATAAAAACAGTTTCTGAGTCTTCCGTCTGTGTATTCTGATTTTCTTCAATTTTCTTAGCGTCTCCATTCGCCATTCTATGCAGAGCGAGACAATATTTACACGAGAAAACGCCACAAACAAATTACCCTTTATCGGCCTTCGTGATTTCTGATGTCTTTGTCACTTTGTTCTGCCGCAAATCCTATGTGTGGATTTTCATTTATTTTATTGTTTATTTCTTAAGAAACCTTTTATCGTAAGATATTAAAAAAGTTCATACAATACAATGTCATATCCAGGCCTTTCCTTATTCCAAAATGTGCGGAGCTTTTGGTGTTGCTACATGTGTGAAATATTGCAGATTGTGTTTTTTTTTTTTTTTTTTTAAATTTTTAAACAGCCAATTTTTATTATCCGATCTCGCACAGAGAAACATAGAGGAGGGAAAATTGCAAAATTAGTCCTGTAAGTTGGCCTACTGAGGTTTTTAGTCCTGCTCCGGTGAGGAAATTGGTCATTTTTTAAAAACCAGTCCTCGCCGGATATTGCTGATTGGACACCGAAATCATTAAAAATGTTTTATGTGGACGCCACATCGGCTATGACATGTCAAATAAACAATAATCTTTTTTTTCCCTTCAATAAATCCAATTCCTTTTTTTGTGTAATAATTACAAACTCGCTGCAGTTGTTCGCCTCCCTCAATTCAACCATGGAAGATGTTTGCGAGGGGAAGAATTTCTCGTTCCCCTCACAAGAGCTCAAAATCCTTGAACTATGGTCTTCAATCAACGCCTACGAAAACATTGCCCCGAATATATATTCTACGCTGGACCTCACTACGACCACATACTCGCTGGTACGATCAAGGACATCGTGACGCGGTACCAGTCAATGACGGGTCATCACGTGACCCAGAGGTTTGGTTGGGGTTGTCATGGTTTGCCGGTTGAGCATGAGATCATTGATAAGAAATTAAAGATTAAGATGCGGCAGGATGTGCTAAATTATGGGATTGATAAGTATAATGAAAAGTGTATGGAGATTGTTAGTAGGTACTCCCCCGTTTCTATTTAACTGTCGCAGTTGACTAATACACATACACACATATATTAAGGATAGTTGTTAAGGTTTTGACTTAACATAAAAATGACAACAACAGACGTTGGAAATAATTAATGCAATGTTGCCTCTTAATAAAATATTGGTAGACGTAGAAAAATACAATAAATAATGTTTTAGAAATGTAACTACGATAGATAAAAATGAATTTTTATTTTTGACAATTATGACAGTTAAATAGGAACGGAGGGAGTATGTTAAAGGAGTGGGACACGACTGCTGTGAGAATGGGAAGGTGGATTGATTTTGAGAATGGTTACAAGACTATGGATTTGAATTTTATGGAGAGATCAGGGCGTACTTTCGGAGAAATTCGGCCTCCGAGAATGCATAGGCTGTTTGATAGAATGTGTTTTCACAAAAACCGTAATCCTTCCATTTTTTTTATTAGATTGCCTTTTAAACAGGGGCGGACGCAGGATCTCGGGTAAGGGGGGGCAATAAAATTTTTAAAGGCAAATAAAAAATTTAAGGGGGGGCAAACTATATGTATCGTACAAATTTTAGTGCATTTTTTTCGGATTAAGGGGGCAGTTGCCCCCCCCCCCCTTGGCTGTATGTAGGTCCGCCACTGCTTTTAAATGTTGATAGCAAACACCGTGATATGCATTGGGTGTGGTGGGTAAGATTAGAAAAATGATCATGTAACTCTGCCTACTTGTATGACCCTTTGTTTTTAGCCGAAGATCATAAGCGTAGAGTCGTTGACATGACTTGTATACTCTTTCGGCATTAGGCATACGACACAATATGTTCTCGTTTCTAGTAATGTTTGTCCAATTTCTTGCTCGCACGGCCTTCTAATAACTGTATCTCTATTTATTGCTCTTTGGAAAGTCGAATCAATAATAGAAAACCATTTAAATACAAAAGATTTATGTTGCATGTACCTCCTAGATAAATTACAGGGACCGGACAAGGGATCACTTCGAATCGTACGCCTGTTGTATCAAATTCCATAATAACTGGACGAGGGACCACTTCATATTCAAATCCTTCATCTTCAGATTCTATACTATCAAAGGTATGGCGGTAATCTTGAATCTTATCTCTGAAGTACGGTTCAGGCTCAACAACCCAATAAAGATACCTATTAACCCAATGCAGGTCGAATATCCCGAATCATTCGATTTCGAGTCTTTGTGTTCTTAATCTCTCGCCAGTTCACTTGAGAACCCAAATTAAGAATCTTGTATTGTACCTTCAACAGTCTGGTAGATACGGTACTTTTTCAGAGAATCATGGTAAAAAAACACTCCACACATTTCGGTTTCACCCCAAACATTAACTTTCACCACGTTTTCACTGTAAATAGGGTTTAACATGATAAAATCTCCAGGGCTTTTACATTCAACTACTAAGCCAGGGAAAATTGGATTTTTCATCCGGTAACTTTATCATTTTTCGATTTTCGTCCTGTTTTTACTCCGGCGAGAATTTTAGTCCTGTATCTTTTAAAAATGTTGCAAAAATGGTCCTGTCTAGCCGGGAAAGCTGACTGGACTCAATTTCCGGCAAAATTAGATGATGTGGCTACCACCTAACGCTGACGTGGCCACTTGGTCCCAATTTTTAGCCAACTAGGTCGAAATTAAGTCAATTGCCTTCTAATTCCCTACAAAATCCTTCATTCCCAAACAACCATCGTCTCCTTCAATTTCCCCAACCCATCAATTTCCTTCTCCTTCACTTCATCTTTCCCGATCAACCTTCCATTCGAACAAAAGCACCAAACTATCCCTAATCAAGAACATAAAGCACCAGCCATGTCAGAAACAAGTGAATCACCAGTAAGAAAGAGCTCTCAAGAGTAGTAGTAGAGTGTGGCTCAGGCGAATTGATATAAAGAGAAGTTTCTCCAGCGATATTCTCTTGCTCCGGCAAGGGTTGTACGTATTTAATGCTGCTTGGGTCATTCCTGCTGCTAATCTTGGCTCCTTTCTTCTCCGGCTCCCATTTATCTCGCTTTTGATCCATGGGTAAGAATTCTAGAATGAAATCGAGGAATGTCTCTGCTCATTCCTCAGAATCCGATGTTGCCCTGCCCATGGTATTGATTTCCCTGTTGTTGCTGATGCTTGTACAGCTGGGAATGAAGTCCCGGTGATCGGAATTTTGGCTTCCTCAGCTAAGGAAGTTGGTGGTCATCATAGTGGGAATAGAACAACTTTTAAAGTCTTACAAAGAAGTTTCTTTTGGCCTTCTATTTTCTAGGACTCGAATGCTTTTGCTAGAACTTGTGATGTGTTTCAAAGATCCGGAAATCTCTCCAAGAGGAATGAGATGCCCCAACAAGCGATTTTTGAGTGTGAGCTCTTTAACGTTTGGGGCATCGACTTCATGGGGCTGTTCCCGTCTTCTTCTTCCAATCTTTATATTCTCATAGCAGTCGATTATGTGTCTAAATGGGTGGAAGCAATCGCCTCGCCCACGAATGATCATCGGGTCGTGCTCCGTTTCTTGAAAAAGAACATATTTACGCGGTTTGGCCCACCTCGAGCGCTCATTAATGATGTTGGGTCGCACTTTTGCAACAACCCTCTTGATAAACTGCTAGAAAAGTATGGGGTGACACATAAGTTAGCAACTCCGTATCACCCACAAACGAATGGACAAGCTGAAGTTTCGAACCGTGGCATAAAGCAAACCCTTGAGAAAACTGTCCATGCCAATAGGAAGGACTGGTCCGTTAAGCTAGATGACGCATTGTGGGCACACCGAACGGCATTTAAAACACTGATTGGTATGTCTCCGTACATGCTCGTTTTTGGCAAAGCTTGTCATTTACCCGTTGAGTTAGAGCACCGTGCATATTGGGCAACTAAGTTCTTGAACTTCGATGAGGGATTAGTAGGTGAGAAAAGGTTGATCCAACTCACTCAACTAGAGGAGTTCCGTCTCCAAGCTTACGAGAATTCTTGAATCTATAAGGAGAAGTGTTGGAAATATTATTTATGTTTTGATGATGGTTCGTCACGTAATTAGACAAATCACTTACAACCCATGATGATGAATTCGTAACTAACTGTTATAGTGCATAATGAAAGAAGAAGCAAGAAATGGTCTAGAGATAAATGTATAAGTTCTATCTAGAGTCTGAACCTTGTATAGGTTGTTTCAGACAAGCACTGTAATAGAATAGGAACTAGACGAACAGCTGGGTCAATTCAAGGAAACTGAGTTATAATAAAAAAACTGAGATATGCATCTAAAGAACTGAGGGCTCAAACTCGGTTATGTAAGAACTAAAGATGACAAGTTCGGCCGAGGGACACGACTCGCTTGGCTTATCTAGACCGAAGAACTCACGGTTGGCTTATCTAGAAGATCGTTGGGGAGATTTTGCATCAATAACGTAAAGCGTAATGAGGGGGTCGATCACGGACTCGTAATCCTCCCAATTGGCTTATCTAGAAGACATGAAGAATGATTTTAATTCGAGGGACACGAGACTCGTGAACTTACTCTCAAGACCGAAGAACTAAGGTGGCAAACTCGGTTAGAAGGGTTAAAGACGATTAAGTCGTGACTATAAATCGATTCGAACTCACATAGTTTTGAACAAGGATTGATCAAGTAAATAATCTACTCCTAATCTAACCTCGTGGTGACCGAAAAACTCTCAAGCGAGTTATAGATCATGTATAACGCCCGTCCGCTTATGTGGACGCCCGTTCAATATGCCTTAGAATAATCTTAAGGACAAAGATTATCGGTTACTTTATCTTGATTGGGAAAAGAAGAATCACCTTTTCCACCATCAATGATTAGTGTACTATTTCGACTTAGTCAATTAAAGTCGATAGTAAGTATACAAGGTACTCGAGTTTTGAAGAAGAGTAGAAAAAACGAGTTAAGGCCTTGTTGAATTTAAAAGAGTAGAAAACGAGTTAAGGCCTTGTTGAATTTAAACTGACAATACGACAAAAGATCGTACATGTGAACGTTGGCTAAACGACAAGTGTAATGGCTACAAGAGCTAGTGACCGTTACATCACCCCTATAAATACACAAGAGAATCACTTGAAGGAGAGAGAGAGAGGAGGATCAGAAAAAGAGCTTTACAAGCATATATTCAAAGATCCAAATCCAGATCCATAAAATCAGATAAGATATATCCAGAAAAAGGGAAGCCAACGGAATTGCCTTGAAGACTTCAAAGAAAGATCCAGTAACCCACAAAGGGGAAAAGAAGGCAACTTGGAACTACAAAGTCAGATCCAGACAGCTCACTGAATTAATCCTTGATTAATTCTAAACCTAACCTTTGTGAAAAAGGGTTGGCTGTGCATAGTTTGAGAAGAGCAATTCTACCTTTTCTCTTACGGTGTTGCTACAGAATTTGGTGCAGTCTGCGGGCTGTGTGTATATGTGGTGAGCCGGTGAAGGAGCAATTCCACCTCCGAAAGATCGGTGTGCGAATGAAGGGAGCAATCTCACCTTTCTTTATTTTGTGTAGACGGTGAAACCGGGGTGTCGTGAAGGACCGTCACACGGTGCTAGGATTTTGTAACGGTTATCTCATTATTCTAGTGATACCTCCTACACCACGGGAGAAGGGGAGACGTACGGGATTACACCACCCGGAACTTCCATAAACAAATCTTGTATGATTTTCTTTATGCATTTGTGTTTGTTTTATTTATCGCATTATCTCTCAGCAAACACCAGACACTGAATTCTCACAAACTGATACATAGAAGGTCTAGATTTCTGTTTACACATCTATTGCACTAAAGGCTATTACTTTAACCGCTGCCAGTTAACAAGACTGAATATAAGTCAGTTTTGACTTACAATCAGTTAAGCTAACTGAACTCCGCACAAGTTAAGGGACAAGAACATAACTGAACTGGAAGTCAGTTTGAGTTTCAGAGAAACTCAGTTCCTGGGGCTTTTACAACTTAAGATAAGTTTTTGGTGACAAGTTTATTCACCCCCCCTCTAAACTTGTGTTAGCCTTTCCAAGGGACCAACAAGAAGTCAAAGATAGCCCATGATAAGAGGATTCAGTCCCGAGAATTTATGGAGGGAGATGAGTGTTGCTTTACAACTCTAAGTTGAGATTGTTCCCGGGAAAACTTCGATCCAAGTGGTCCGGTCCTTTCGTGGTTGTCCAAGCATTTCCATCTGGTGCAGTTGAGGTTATGAATTCGAAAGATGAAAAGTTTATGGTGAATAGGCTGCGTTTGAAAAAGTATGAAGGGGGACCTTTCGAGAAGGTGGAAGAGTTTATCGCCTCGATGATCCACCACCCATCCTTGAATGATCTTGCTATTTGCTAATGTTTTGAGCATCACAACGATGCGAATATCTGTATAATCCATCTCTCTACCGTATAATGTCCACCCCGTGGTTGCTTTCGAGCTCCACTTCTACCGTATAATTCCATCTTTGTGTCGATCGTATAATCTCTTAGTCGGCATCGTATAAGTCATCACGTCGAGCTAACGACGTTAAACAACAGCGCTTCCGGGAGGCAACCCGTTGTTTTTAGGACCTTTTAATAGAATGATGTGAAATGTGATCAATTCCTTGCAAACCATTTGAAATTCTTGTGATCTGGCATTTTTTGGAAATCGTGGCACTTGCCGGCTATTTTCGGTACTCACCAAAAGCGAGTTATTTCTGGGCAGTATTGAGAAGACAAATGGGGTAGTCACCAAGGAGAATGCAGTGGTTACCAAGATAGGGATGGAGTATTGAACAGAATACCTTAAAAAACGTGGTGGCCACCAACTTGTTTCGGTACCCACCCAAGCAAGTAAAAGTAGAAGCAGAATGTTTGCTTTTCTCGGAACTCACCAAGAACATTGTGGTACCTACCGAGTTTACTTGAGGGAAAAAAATTGAAACAGACTACCACGTTTTTTTATAGAACAAAAAACCCAAACCTCATTTTCATTTCACCACTCTAAATTCCCTGTTCCCATCGTCGATTTCCACCACCCCCACGCTGCTAGTGACCAAACCAGCCCACACAACTCCTCCTCCACCCCAATACGCCACCCATATCCACTTTCCCACTATTCTTCTCTTCTATCTTGCTGATTCCCCTCTTCTCCTGTACTTTTCCGGCGCATCAACAACCACACATGGAGGTAGTTCGCATGCTTCTCATCATCAATTAACCACTGGGCTTTCTTGTTCTCCCGATTTTAAACTAAGATAGCATGCCCCCACTCTCGTTTCCAATTTGGATTTAGTCGAATTTCAAGTTTATTTGGGCCTGTTCTTCTTTCTTCCGGGTTTTGTGCTACAAAGTTTTTTTTTTTTCTTTCTACATTTCGATTTGGGAGTATAGTGACTGTTTTTTTGTTGCTTGTGGCTTGGGTTGTTGTTGCAACTTGTTACAGTGCACCATTTTGAGAATCATGGGTCCCAAGAAACAGGTGAGAAAACGAGCCCGGCCCCCCGCTAGCCGGCGTTCTCCTAGTCGTAAAAAGAGTGGTAATGTGTCGGGTGGGAGGACAGAAAAACAACCATCCCTGCCTAACCTCGATGACCCAATCCCTTTTGTTGACCGTGCTTCCTCTGAACAATATCAATTTTACTCACAGTATTTGTCTAAGAGGTCTATTATCCAAGAGAGGGGCCTGGCACTTGATCAACGGGTATCAACCTTGGGAAATTGGCATTTCAGGCAACTGTAGCAACACAATTTTTTTTTAGGTGTGTCAGACCCTCTAATTTTTTTTCGAGTAAAACGTCCAAATTTGGAAGAAGTCGTCCTTATTGGGTCAAAAACGTCCAAATGTGGAGGGAACCGTCCAAATTCGGACGAAAACCGTACACTTTTCAAACCTTTATCAACACGTCCAAATTTGGACGATGTAAGTGAAACGCACCGTCCAAATTTGGAAGATTTGATAAAGGTTTGGACGGTTTCGTCCACTTTCAAAGAACCTTATCAAGTTTTATTTACTTTTTTCACCTACTCTTTCACCGACCTCTCTGTCTTCACCGTTTAACGGACCCAAAAATCACCATTGTTGAGTTTGTGGTCCTTCAAACGAAATAAACAATAAAACAATCAATACCGGGGGTTGTTTTTGCAAAGAAATGGGTAAGCATTCACCTAGCAATTATTTACTATTGAAAAAATTTATATATCGTGTTTGTTTTTATTGTTAATTGTTCACATGAATGTATTATGTTAAAAGCGCGTTTAATTAGCGTGTTTGTTTTTATTGTTACTTGTTTTTAATGAAAAAATTTATTTATCGTGTTTGTTTAAATTTTGTTCAATTAGCGTTGTGTAGTATGTGCGGTATTTAGGGTAGAGAAATGATTAATTTTGATGTTATTTTTTGATAATGGAATTGATATTTTGATTATATACATTTTCACCGTTGTTGAAGCAAGCGTGTTTTATTGGTTTGGTTATTAGTTGATTATGTTGTTGTTGTAGAGAAAGATGCCAAATCCGCCTTGAAAATATATGGTATCCGTTTTACGGAATTTTGTAATAGTATGAGAACATTTTTTTAAATTAGCGTAACGATTATGTTAATTAAAAAATTGAACCAAACGACACACTACTTTTGTTTGAAAAACCAAAAATCAATATCTCGCACCGAATTCTATGGTACGCCTCGGCTTTGACGAGGTTCTTAGAATTGCATGCTTTCCTAGGGTGTTTTCGATTCCTTCGATCCGCCGTGTCATGCCTAATCTCCAGGCTTTGTATTGGGGCTCTGGTAGGTAGCTCGTAGAAAATTTCATTAGGTCTCGCTCAATAGAGCATCTTTTCCCCGTCCTCGGCGGCTGGTAATCCTCGGCCGGAAGTGAGGCACCCTTTAGATCGAAAATATAAGGTCCGTTCCGCCGGCTCCGTACGGCCTCTCGTTCTCCCTTGTCATCATCAAGTATTCTATGACGTGGTAAAAACCATAATTTATGCTTTCTTACCCCCGACGTTACAACACAACGAGAATACAACGATTATATACCAAAAACAATAAACGAGATGAATAGTATATGTGTACATATATGTATATACATATGTATGTATATATGTGTCTATATATGTGTATGTACTTGTATATATGGGTATATATATGTATATGCATGTGTGTATAAGTGTATACATATGTGTCTATATACGTGTATATTTATGTACATATATATATGTACATAAATATGTACATATATATATGTAAATGTATGTGTATATATGTATGAATATATATGTGTCTATATAAGTGTGTGTGTGTGTGGTGTGTGTGTATATATGTGTGTGTGTGTGTGGTGTATATATATATATGCCACCATATATATATATGTGTGTGTGTGTGTGTGTGTGTGTGTGTGTATATATGTGTGTAAATGTAAATGTATGTGGATATATGTATGAATACATATGTGTCTATATACGTGTATATATATATATATATATATATATATATATATATATATATATATATATATATGTACACACTCACACACACACACACCCCCCCCCCTAATGTATATATATTATTATTTCATATTCATTTCTTCACGAAAACTAATGCAAAATTTTAATTCTTTCACGAGATGACAACATTTTGTCTATTAGGTTTGCATTTGGCGGAGAGTGGAAATATGATGAAAGAAGCGACAGATGGTCTTATAGAAAAGGAACATTTTATATGATTCTTATAAGTAACGATACGACATTGGATGACGTCAAACGAAAAGTGTGTTCGAAAGTAGGAATTGATGTATCCAAAAATAGATTGGTAATGAAACTTTTGTATCCAAACTGCGAGGGGCCGATTGATGTTTCGGATGACGAGACATGGATAGCATACCTTCGTGATGTGCGTAGACAAGAACCTGTAAAACTGTGTGTTAACGCTGAACTGGTTATTGATGATGATGAGCCGGAAGACAAAGTTGGAAAACACATTTAACTTAAATGAAGAACCGATAGTTGATAGAGGGATTGAAGATTTTACACTGAACTTTATAATATTCGCAATCCCCGTGATGATGTTGTACAAACTCCACCGGTCTCGCCCCTCATGAAAATGTCATCCAAACGAATACATGTTTCGGTGATCAAGTAATTGATGTGTCGAGTGAACGTGGCTATGATTGGGGATTTATTGCAAATATCATTAGTCGGCCATTGGACTTACCGTACAATGAACAACGTATGGGTCGGATGTGTGCATCTATGAATGAAGCCGGGAACGTCTAGGCGTAATGTAGATCGGACGACCCACACACGGTATGGGCGCTTTATGCGAACTAGGATGCAAGCACCGATGCAACCGGGCCCTACTACCGGCGGATCTTTCACGAGTTATCCGACCGCACCTTTGCAACGAGAACACCGACCGTGGTCACACATTTGGTATGGCAAGTGTCAATCGCGAGAGGTGCTCATTTCGGGTCCGGAATGGACCTTTCCCAAATTCCTCCATGTCCACGTGCCGAGACGTTTCGGACCGATAATCCGGATGTATTGTTCATCGGTAAAAGGTATAGAGACAAGGAGGATATGAAGGATAAAATGAGTTACCATGCACCGAGGCATGACTATATGTGGAAACTCGTCGAGTCGGACCAGAAACGTTAAAACTACGATGTTATACTTCCGACCGATGCGAATGGAAGGTTGTCGGTAAGAGGGTTGTTGATTCGAATGTGGACGCAAGGGACGGACAACGTTGCATGAATTTTGAGATAACCGCGTACACCGAAACCCACACTTGTGGACTAGAGCAACTAACCGACAATCACGGACGAGGCCAAGCCCGGACCTATAGGTCGTTTCGTAAGGGATAGCCTCATAAAACTCGGCAAATGCGGATTCACGACAAAAGTTTTACAAGCCGAGGTGAAAAAAACGTTCAACATAGACCTGAATTATCAAAGGGCGTATCAATGTAGACGAAAAGCATTGGAACTGATCGGCGGAAACGTTGAAATGTCGTATTGTAAATTATACGCCTACTTTTACATGTTGGAGGTAGAGAATGAAGGAACCATTACAGACATTGTTCCTGATGCGCTTGGCAGGTTCAAGTATTGTTTCATGGCATTATAATCAAGTATTGAGGGGTTTAAGTACTGTCGGCCAATATTAGTTGTGGACGGTACACATCTTAAAACAAAGTGCGAGGGGACATTGTTAGTAGCGGTGGGTGTAGACGCGGGCGACCATATCTTTCCGTTAGCTTATGCTGTGACCGACGGAGAGAGCCTTGATGCTTGGACCTATTTCATGGTTAAATTGAAGTCGATAATTGGGGAACGTACTGACTTGGTTTTCATTTCGGACGAGAGGTCCGGTATAATTGGAGCCGTTAGACCAATATTTCCAAACGCTTACCATGGCTACTTGCTACCACCACATTGTCATGAACCCGAATAAAAAATTTGGTAGCACGGGATATTGTCCATTCACCTTCTGGGAAGCAGCTTATACGTATTCGAAACGTGCTTCCAAATATTATTCCGAAGATAATAGACATGGATATCGACCCAACCAAACCTGTATCGCGTTACCTACAGGAGATTGGAGTCGATAAATGGGCCAGATCACAATTCCCCAGTACACGTTACTCAATCATGACAAGCAACTATGTTGAAAGCTTCAACAATGTGATCAGGGATGCACGTAAGATGAGTATCGTGAATCTCTTTGATTACATCCGGGCATTGTGTCAGCGGTGGCATTGCGAGAGGAGAGAAAGCGCGGAATCTTGCCGCACCGTCTTAGCCCCCGAACTCCGAAAAGTTCTTGAATGATGTTGCTCGTGCCGTAAAGAATTTCACACTCGCATAGTATCGACCGAGACCGGTATCAAGTTGGAGACATCGATTCTAGTGAGAAAGTGAATATGCGTAAGAGAGAATGTTATTGCGGGCGCTTTCGGGGACTACGCTTACCTTGCGTGCATGCTTGTGTCGCTATAAGTCACCGTTGTGAGAGTCCCTATGATTATTGTTCCAATTACTACGTAGCCGCTTTGTTTACAACGTACATATGAAGGACGTGTTTTCCCGCCTCCCGTGGAGGATGATTGGATTCTTCCCGACCGGATAAAAAATAAACCTTCCCTCACTCCGCCCGAGCCTAGAGTGAGGGAAGGAGGAGAAACAATCAGGATGGGAGCTAGGCGGGGCCGACCTTGAGGATTCCTTCTCAAGGTGAGCCTACGAGTGCTAGGACGAGCGAGAATGCCAACGAGAGTACAACTCCGGTGTTCCCGTAGGAATTGCTCGAATTGCGGTAACCCCGGACATAGAAGGAATAGATGTCCCGCTCGTGCGCTTGTTCCCAATTGAATAAACCTTTATTTAATTTTATAAGACATTATGATTGTAACATATAATTTTTTTATTCTCGTTTGCTTGCAATTGTTTTATCACATTGATTTTGACATTGTTATATCAATTAGAGCGAATGTGAAAGTAAACAGTGGTACAAAAAACTGCGAGATTAACTGTGTAATTTTTATATCACATTGTGCTTCTCATAGTATTTGCCTCTAACTGTGTAATGAATGGTTATTTTATCCTTTGTATCTATCATTATTTATCAGCTAAAAAAGCTGCAAATTGAAAATAATAAATTTATTAAGATTATCAATATTAAGATTATCAAACTCCATTGAAAAAAGATTAGCACTAGCACTCAAATATTATGCATTACAATTGCGAGAAAAAAGATTGCTCAACACGAAATATTATACAACAAATATATAGTCGTCATCATGACCGTATGAAACATCATCGTCAGCATATTCCGGCACCCCGGCGGACCTAACGCACATAGCTGTGATGAGATAGGGAAAAAATATATATCCATCGCCTGCGTTGTCATTTGCTATCTGTCGAATCCTGGAGAGAATATACTCTCCGACGTCAAAGTATGATGTAATGGATGCGTACGCAAGTGCATACAAATCAAATGAAGGTAGGGTGTAGTTCACCGTGCCATACATATTGGTGGCCAAGAACATAATGAAGAAAGGAAGAAATCGACCGCGCCATGACCAGGGTGAAGGGCGGGTACGCCTCACACGTTCCCACAGATGAGTCTCCCCAAACAAAACAGCCATGTCACGCTGTAGTAATTCTGGAAAAACAGGAAATAGAAAGAAATCCAAACCCTGAGGATATTCTGGAATGTCATACTCGTTGTTGATCCATGCATTATTTAAAACGACGGGAACGCCTCGAACAATGACGCACCTTTCATTGATCCGTGTGGTAGATAGACAAGCATAGAATTCACGCACAATAGACCGATTCACGTGTTGAAAGCTTATTGGCATCTGGGGGACACCATGCCAACCGTTATCTCGAAACAAGTTTGCAATCAAAGTAGGAAGACTATCTATGTTCAATCGCCTCTCCGGAACTACAGCTCTTGCCATCCAGTTAGTCACGTACTCACGCCTCTCCTCTTCTGTTCTAAAACGGCTTATGAGAGACTGCTCATCCAACGACAAATCAATTTCCTCGTTGGAAATGAACACAGGAGCATGTGGGTTAGCCATTGAAGGGAACACTAGATGAGATAATGAGAGAGTAAAATAAATGAGAAATGAGAGAGATGAATGGTTGTTAGAAGATTTGTGAATATATAGATTTTTTTCCAAAAAGGTGGGACCCGCCGATAGTTCGATGGGACACGTCCAATATTTGGACGTATATATTCACACACTATCTTCGACGGAATCGTCCAATATTTGGACGGCGTCGTCCGATTTGGACGGTCATATATGAACAAGATATCTAACGTGTGGGGCCCTGTCTATTATTGCACTATACCTATGTGTACTGCCCTGTGAAATTGGAAAATCAGGCCCATTTAACCTCTGACATTGATTGATTGATTGAAAGTATAGAAACCGTCCGAATCCAGTCACTTACCAATATTTGGACGGAATCCGTCTAAATTTGGACGGATTCCGTCGGATTTTTGGCCGAAATCCGTCTAAATTTGGACGGAAACTTGGACGGTCATAACTCACCACCATTTGACGTGTGGGGCCCCGTCTATAGTGACACTGTACATATGTGTCCTGCCTAAATGCAATAATCACAACCACTTGAAGTGTGGGACCCGCCGATAGGATAAGGCATGTCATGTCTTATCCTTTGACATTGACTACACGTTCATTTCACTTTATTCAAAAATTTCGTCGACACCATGACGATTCAACAAGAACATTGATTGATTGAAAGTATAGAAACCGTCCGAATCCACTCACTTACCAATATTTGGACGGATTCCGTCGAATTTTTGCCCGAAATCCGTCTAAATTAGGACGGAAACTTGGACGGTCATAACTCACCACCATTTGACGGATTCAACAGTAACATTGATTGATTGAAAGTATAGAAACCGTCCGAATCCACTCACTTACCAATATTTGGACGGCGACCACACATGACACGACCGGTGACATCATATTCGATCCCGCCCCATTCTCCCTATATATACTTATGAGACATCCCAAATAATCATACAAGAACGAACAATTAAAAGAACTTCGGTTATTTTTACTATACACTGAAGCAAATGGATTTTCCAAGTTTCTTTAAAGTTCTTGATGGCGGTTTCGCTACAAGTTTGGTATGTCATTATTAATTAACTTACATTTATATAACTTATATTATGATTGAACCAACATGATATGTTTCTTTTTTCATAGACGCTACCTCCAAAGATGCTATAATAGGTGGAATGACACGATGGGGAACATAGATATGACCGTTCTCAGAAGCCGATTAGGGACATGGGAAGTGAGGATTGGAGCCGCAGACAATGGAACTCTTTGTTTCTTTGGGGAAGGTTGGGAGGAGTATGTGGCCGCTCATGACTTGAATGAGGGGGAGTTTATAGTGTTTGAACACACGGGGAATTTCATTTTCGACACTATTGTGCTTGGATCACACTTCTTGTGAGAAGACTTTTTCTCGTTTCCGATGGTGAAGAAGATGATGCGAGTGCAAGTCACCAAAATCCCCATTTTCAGATGACGCTGGCAAACTGGGAAATTTCACGTGGTTATGTGGTGAGAGATGGATTTGATGTCGTTTAGTTGTTTTCTTGTGTATCTTTCTTTCTCATTGCAATTTTTAACAGTATTTATAATTGTTTGTGATTTGTAGAATATTCCAATGCCATTTTCTAGAACAAACGACATGTTGCGAAACAAGACGGCTGAACTACGAATTGCCACAGGGGGATCATGGCGTGCTAGAATTGTAGCTTCTATTTCAAACTATGAACAAGTTCGTTTACGCGGGTTGAATGATTTCATTACCGACAATGACCTAAATGTTGGAGATGAATGCACCTTTGAAGTCGTTGATGAACCTATAGAAAATCATGTCGTGTTTAATGTGGTGATTACTAGACATTGAAGAGCATTTATTAAGACGTCGTCCTATCCTATTTAAGCCAATGTATCATTACTCACTTTCTTTTTAAGTTTGTAAGCCTTGTATGAAAGCCAATGTATCATTACTCTTTCTTTTTATGTATGTAACATTGATTGATTGAAAGTATTGAAACCGTCCGAATTCACTCACTAACCAATATTTTGGACGGAATCCGTCTAAAGTTGGACGAATTCCGTCCAAATTTTGGACGGTCATAACTCACCACCATTTGACGTGTGGGTCCCCGTCTATAGTGACACTGTACATATGTGTCCTGCCTAAATGCAATAATCACAACCACTTGAAGTGTGGGACCCGCCGATAGTGACCACGCATGTTATATATGTAGGACACATATGTACAGTGTCATGTCTTGTCTTCATACTAGACAACATGGTTATGACCTGACATTGACTACACTGTACAGTGTCATGTCTATAGTAACACTGTACTGTACCTATATGGCCTGCTTAAATTTATAACTCACAACCACTTGAAGCCGTGGGACCCGCCGATAGTGACCACACATGACATATAGGTAGGACACATAGGTACAGTGTCAAGTCTTGTCTTCAGACTGGAGAACATGGCTAGTTATGTTTTGACATTAATTGGATTCCGTCTGAATTCGGAAGGTTTTTTTTGTGCAGCAAATGCTCGATGAACTTGACAGTGTATAACCCACAGTCACCATATGGACGTATATATCCACACACTAACTTGGACGGAACCGTCCAATATTTGGACGGCGTCGTCCAATTTGGACGGTCATATATGAACAAGATATCTAACGTGTGGGGCCCTGTCTATTATTGCACTATACCTATCTGTACGGCCCCGACATAAATGCATAAGTCATAACCATTGAAAAGGTGGGACCCGCCGATAGTGACCACATTTGTCAGTTCGATGGGACACGTCCAAATGCATATGGACGTATATATCCACACACTAACTTGGACGGAACCGTCCAATATTTGGACGGCTTCGTCCAATTTGGACGGTCATATATGAACAAGATATCTAACGTGTGGGGCCCTGTCTATTATTGCACTATACCGAATCTTCTAATTTGGACGGAATCGTCCAATTCGGACGGTCTTAACTCATATGTGGCCCAGTAATCGTCCAACTGTCCAAGTAGCCCGTCCAAGTTAAATGGAAACATTGATTGCTTGACAAGACAATACCATGACCTCGTAATTGATTCAATTTGGATTAAAATTCCCAATATTTACGCCAATATAACCCCCCTCTATACCTTCTCCCTCTCTCATTAGTCCTCACGTTCTTCAAGTTCCTTTGCCTGTAACTTCCCACCTTGTACCCTCTCGGTCACATTTTAAAAAAACTCCGGTGAAAATGTCGACTCCGATTCCCCTCCTTCGTACATTCGGATATACAATCCCGATAATCTAATTCTCCCGGCTTGGCATCCTCACCGGCCGGTGAGTCACCTAGTATACCTTATGTGTATGACGAGGATACGTCGCTATATCGGTTCACAACACAACACGAGCGTGTCAATTGGTCTACATATTTTCATGATATTGCCGTTGTTGCGAGAGAGGAGGATGGAATGGGATACCCTACCTACCAGGGATGCGAGAGATTCATACGAAGATCATTGGAGCGCCTCGCTAAGAGTCCCCCACCTACCTCCACTATGAATCGATCAATCGTTCGTGAATTCTACACTTTGGTGAGGTCTAAAATTGATGCGGCCATACCAACTTCAGGGGTGTACACGCTACGTGGAGTAAATGTCTTCTTTTCATCGGATTGGATCAATCGCTACTATCGTATACCAGAACTCGAAGCAACCGAAATCTCAGACACCCAATTTTACGAATTCCAGAATCGCCTTGAGTATCCTGACTATCCTGAAGAATGGCTGCGTGTTTACTTCGAAATACCTATCATATGGTCCGTGTCGAAGCCCTCCTCGGGTGTACGTTCCCCAAGCCTCTCCTGAGTATGACTGGGATCCCGAGAATCACGGCCTGTAGGTGTATCGGTCTTCCGGCTACCTTGTGGGGTCACTAAACCACCCTCTCGCGAGTCGAGCCTCGGCACCGGATCCCCGGCTACCTTGTGGGGTCACTAAACCTCCCTCTCGGGAGTCGAGCACGAGCACCGGATCCCCGGTTACAAGCATATTAATATATTAGATTCGTGTGTAAACAATAGAAATACGGGTGTCAAATTATTATGTGCAAGATAATTCATACCGGCCTGGCTAACTGCTGTTCCATGAACAATCTAAACTGACTCTTGAGTTCAGCTAACTCAGCCTTAGTGTCCCTTAACTCAGAGTCGGTTTTTGCCAACGAAGCTCTCAACCCCGACTCGGTATTTGCCCACGCAATCTTAGAAGCTCTGAACTCCGAGTCGGTTTTTTCAAATGCACTCTTCAGAGCTCTCAACTCCGAGTTACTTCTATCCAACTCTTGTTGGATGAGTTCGAATAAGATCGGCCTCGGTGGCTCAACCGGCGCGTTTACCGATATCGTCCGATCGCCTTCCAGGTTGGCAGAGGTAGTCGCATGCTCTGTCCGCCTCGACTGCGTACGTTGAGCGTCCTCTTCATCAACTGGTGGACGCTCACGTTGTAAGGTATGGCCGGAGGGACGAGTCTGTGTGCTTCTGTCGGGAGAGACCGGTCGTGTGTTTCTGAGAGGAGGGACCGGTGGACTGTTTGTAACGGGAGGGGGAGGGACCGGTAGTTGACGAGGTACGGCCGTAACGTACTCCGCCGGCAACCCTATTGAAATCACATACTCCCTATCTCCCGGGGTGCTCAGAACATCATCGGGCATTCCGCTCTGAATAAATGAAAAAAAACACGATTTTAGATACAATATAATTAAAATGTGGACTAAAAAAAAATTGGACTGACGATACTTACCGATGCATCAAACCTTGATGACGCCAGTCTACTGCTATACACCCCGCCGCTGGTAAACCGCCACCTCAAATAGGTAGGACGATCGTTCTCATGTTCCTCCCTCAAAATTGCGTACTTCCCGTTTCTATGGATGACCGGTATGGCGTGAAAAGCCCAGACTTGTAAAGCATACAGACACCCGGACACGGTTGGCTGAAGAGCCTTCGCATCGTCGCTCGGAACATATGTACGTAGGTATTCAACTTGTCTACGCCAGTTCCACATGAAGTTATTAAACATATACTGTCCCCATGGATAAGTACGGACGCGTTCCAAGTCTTCGACGATATAAAAAATCTGCTTCGGTATTATAGTTCCGGGGTCATGTGCCATTAGTGAACCATAAATTGTATAAACCAGAGCCATGCGATAAACTGTTTCGACGTCCTGTTGCGTTGCTCTCATCGCAGATATGATTTTTTGCAACGTTACGGTCCCCACACGCTTACTTAATTCGCATGTCTCCAAGAAACATCGCAATACCGCCGGAATCTGACTGTCAATACCTTCAAGATCTCCAAATATATACCCCATAATCAATCCAAACTCCCTTCGCCCGAAGCTCACTCTCTTCTGACCAATCATAAAGTGAAGTTCGTCGGCGCGATCAGGATATAACATTTGGAAATACGAAATACTATGAGCCGCCCTTTGAACGCCCGGTTTTCACGATACCATGCGATAAATTGACCGAAGACATTCTTCTAGTCTATTTAACAAAGTACGGTCTTGGCCGTCAGGATACCTCACCAACTCGGTTCGTAGACGTTCATATATAGCTCTTTCTGAATGAAATCTCAACTTTGCTTTATCGATCGACATATCACGTGGATGAATGAAATTCCCGTGAGTACCCATTGTGGAAAGCTACGAGTGATTTATAAATACACATGATTATATAATTGCCAAACAAAATATATATATACATATGCATGAGTGTGTTTGTGTGTGTATATATGTATACATATGCTTATTAAAGACAGAAAAACACCTTTGTGTTTATTAAATATATATTTACATATACATATATGAAGTAAATAGTTGAATTTAAAAATAGTAAATAAGATTTGTACGTGTGACTATTTATATAAATGTATATAAATAGAAACACGGACACACATAAATAAATAAATACATAAATAAATATATGTATGTATGTATATATATATATTTATATATGTATATGTACATGTGTGTGAATATATATATTTAAATATATAAATATATACACACACACACACACACACACACACACATATATATATATATATATATATATATATATATATATATATATATATATATATATATATATATGTGTGTGTGTGTGTGTGTGTGTGTGTATATTTATATATGTATATATACATATTTAAATATACATTTATATAATTAGTCACACGTACAAATTTAAATATGTGTTTCTATTTATGTGTGTGTGTGTATATATATATATATATATATATATATATATATATATATATATATATATATATATATATATATATATATATATATAGCCATGTACCCGTGCACATGCACGGGAGTTTCAACAATCAAATACTATAAACTAAGAAGTAAATCGATAATATGATCATACGATAAAATTTATTTGTATCATGAATGAGACAATTGAATTACAAAAGTCTACTTTTCATGATAAAAATCAAATTATACCAAATAGATAGTAGAATTCCAACGTCATTTTACACGTCACCTCAAAACCTATGAAAATTATATGAATGTGTGAGCACAATCAAATTATTAAGAAACGAAAGGAAGAACACAAGGAAATCATTAATTTAAAACGTATATTGCCCTCATTCAAGATCGATGATGAGAATGACACGGTGAAAAGATAAAAGTATCGACAATGTAATGCAAAATGAAAATATGAAATCTCCCCTCCAAAAAAAACAAAAATTTATGAAATCAATTTACAATAACCATTATGCGCGTCCAGGTAAGTAGTCGCAGCCATGAGTCAACATACGTTCTCCAATGTAGGCACCAAGTGAATGAAACAACGAGAGGCACAAATTCTCCAATCTATGTATAGATCGGTGGCAAAGACAATCACAACATATATCACAAAGCATATCCAAGACCACCGAGGCACAATAATGTAGACAAATCAACGAGAGATACATCTCAATCAAGAAAACATCATGCAAGGAGAATCAACAAAAATTCTTCGAGGCTAATATCACAATAAAAAACACAAAACATACGCCAAATAATACCAATGTAAATTGCGTGGCAAAGGGTCATTGGGTTAGAATTAAGGATTAAGAAATGTAATCAAGACGCTGATAGATTTCCATCAAAATAATTCTCATTGAAAACATAAGCTTTGAAATGTTTTAAATACATACCATCATTCAGAAAACTTTTAAACATATGCGAGGCTACTCGTCTTCCGTCAAGATCTTTCTCCTTGTTGATGTTTCAATCCCGATGGGCATTTTTCTTGATGCAACTTCTTTAGAACCCTTGGCATACTAACCAAAAAAAATCATACTAACATACTAAAAAATGGAAAATTATCTTTCAAATAGATTTTAAAGTTGATCGGAAAAAAAACCACCACAACAACCACCACATTTACGACTCCTATAATGGATAGACCTAATTGAAACACTGTTTATGTGCATTCATCCACATCAATATCACCAAAGAAAAATGTTAATGGATAACATATTTTTAATGACAAAAAAATCCATTGAATACCGATCATGTCCACCATAAATGAAATCATGATACTGCAATTTGAAACAATCATATGCATTTAATCATTCTACTCCCGCTATGTAAGAAAGATATATATGGTTAATATAAACCAGGAAAACAAAAGCAAAAACCAAATAGACTTAAAAAAGTTTAAATGTAAGTCAAAAGAATTGGTGAACTAAACAGTCATCAAGTTAACCGGTAAATTCCAAAGAAAAGAAGTCCGCAATGTAAGTCAAAGGAGTCGGTGACCTAAAAATATATGGTACATAAATAACAAAGCAAGGGGGTAAGAATCGACTTCTTTTGTGAAAGCTCGCTTTATCATTAATTGGCTTGAAGGTGAAGTACATGCATAAACCCCCGGTGTAGTTTAGATCGGTAAATAAAATGACGTTGCCACTATTAATTCATATCAAGTGACCGAAAGTATGTCTACAAACTATTTCCTAATTAAGTTGCTTGTACCTTCTCAGATCCTCATTTCATACAAAGATGGCGTTTTCATTCCTCTTTCCTTAAATTCAATCAAACCAATCATTGACAATAGAGTCGCTAGTATAAGACAACAACACAAAATTCAAATAACCCATCCAAACTAACTCTTTCTTAGAATGAATCCACACAAAATGACAAAAGAATGTAATTGTTTGCGCTATATTGAAGAATCAAATGTGAAAGTTAGAATGAATACACAATACGAAAGTTAGAAGCAAACATGTTCTTAATGCGCAAAAAGATAAAATAAGAAAAAATTCAATATGAGATCCCGAGAAGAATCAATATCAGATTTTGAGAAGAATTAACATCGCACTAAAAGAGAGAAATAAGTCAAACGTGAAAAGGCAACATTCCCTTGATTGAAAGAAAAACGAAATGGTGACGGTGAAAAGGATTCAAAAAATGAAAAGAAAGGCCCGATAACATTGCACCATAATCTCTGATCGAATAACCTTATTGTCCTTCATCATCCCTAAACATATAGAAACATAATTTCAACGAATCTCCCCTAAAAAAACAAAATCAATAGACATATAGCACATGAATCATAACACAAAAATAAAATTTCAACGAATCCCTTGCAACCTAAGGCGAATTGCAATAGATATTAAGATAGGGTCCGAACTTGCTAATGAGAGGGAAATACAAATATTTGCACAAACCAATTCCAAAACAAAGAAGTCGACTTATATAAAAAAAACAAAAAAAAAACAAAAAAAAAACCTTGATTTTAAGGCAAATCGCTTGCGATGGTCCCAACTACTTGAAAAGCTTCATATTGCCAATGCTAAAACGGAAACCCTGCAAAATTAAATAACTCTTAAATCACAAAAGGAATGAGAGTCTTTTAAGAATAATCAGGATGAGAAAGAAGATGATGAATTGATCCAAATTATCAGATTGAGTTTGAGTGGAAGAATGAGAACTGGAAATGATTATTAGATCTAGTTTGTTGAAGTGATCCCGATATTTACTGAATATTTTTTTTTATTATCAAAGTTTTTTACAGCTGGGTTTTTGTTTTCTTTCCGTAGATTATCTTTTTATTATTATTTTTCCCGGGTTATTTTAAGGGTTTCGGAGCGAAATCCCGGGTAATTGGGTTAAATTATCCTTTCTAATATATATAGACTAGCCAAAAACCCGTGCATGATGCACAGGACTAAAAAAACCAAACCATATATGCAAAAAAACCGTGGAAATTGCATTAGAAGCATGGAGTAAAACAACATGGAAAATGTGAAACGTTACCATCTATATTCCAACAAAATAATGCTCCAAAAAGACAAAATATGAATCTAATTTAACGACTTAAAGCCAAAAAGCCAAATATAAAACCTCACTTCAACAAATGAATTCACTTTTTCAGCTTTGAGCCAATCTGATAAAATCATTTTCTTCAAATGCGATGTCTTCTCAGCCTCACTTTATATCACACATTATCACCTTATTGTTGTCGAAAATCCTATATTGTACAAAAAATCATATTACAAAATGAAGAAATAATGCATAAAAAACAATGTTGGTTAATTATTAGCCAAGTAATAATCTAATGCTGATGAGGAATCTCATCATTATGAACTTATATGTACCACCATTTTTCTACATATGTTGAAACAATATAATTAACAGATCATTCAAATACCTGCAAGTGCAATGCATTGACATTCAATGAAAGAATTAGTTTTTACCTATACAAAAGCATAGAGGAATACTATGATTCAATGTGCTCTTTATGATGCATATTCAATATTGTAAGAATAGTATCCAATACCTATTGATCTACTGTAAACATCAACTATACATCCGAAATTCGACACCGTCCAAACTCAACAATCACAAATCATCGTCTGAATAATAATTCATTCCGGAACGTTTTTAAATGTTGACTTACTAATGTAAACGTCGACACCGTAACCACAAAGTTTGTTTTTTAAAATTGAAAACTGAAAGGTTGTTTGGTTATGGAAAAATTCTTTTTAATTTTGACCGCATAAAATAATAAAATTAGCATTAAATAATTGTTGAGTTTTTTTTTTAAACTGTTATTTTCGGATCACATTTTTTACAGAACAAAATTTAAAAGCAATTACATGTTTCTCTCGGTGCAAACATGGGCAGAAAATCGTGGAAGAATCAACCAATTTAAAAAAAAAAATCCTTTTCTTGATCATAATCGTGGAATGAATTTTTTTAAGGGAACATTCCCTTTTTTTTCCAGATAATATTTACACCAATTTTTAAAAAAAAAGGATATTTTGTTTTGTTTACACCAAATTTATAAAAAGATAAAAAAGTCATTGTATGGTCATAAGAACACAAAAACAAAACAAACAAACAAACAACATATCTACATTGCTTGACCACCTTCATGTCGGCAACCTCTCATGTCGGCAACCTCTCAAAGTCATCATAAGAAAACAAAACAAACAACATATCGCAATGCTAAACCAATGTTTGATCTCGCTATTATCGGGAAAATCAAAATGCAAAATACTCCCCTCCGTAAATGGCTTACATACCTCGACAGCGATGTGCAGCTCTTTTCACCACATTAAGGAATCTTATTCTACTTCCTTGCGACTTTCACCAAAAAAAAACTCTCACAGTTTCCATTCACTACCTCTCATTCTGAGATTAATTAATAAACATGAACATTAAAGTGAAAATGGTAAAACTATACTTTAGAGTTTAGACGTCTAAATTACCTACAAAAAAATATGAGAAAAAGATCAACACGTGGAAAATCAGGTACAATTAAACTAAGGAACCACTACATATCAACCATGGAGTTGTCGACGTTGGAATATTTTTTCTTGAAATTCGGTGGCGATGATGATCTTTATAACCCAATAGAAAATGTCGTGCCGCGTAAACTTTCGAAGTAAAGAAAAAAAAGCACAAATAAATACATAAATTATGAGAAAATCACTCCAAATTGCAGAATGAAAATAAATATTACCTGCATTATGTAGGTGATTTTCAGCCATTGCAGATAAGAAAGAATCAACTGCAAGAATCCAAAAATGTAGGTGCACATGAAAGTTCTTTCAGGTAAAACATAAAAATTTAAAAAATAAATTAACGACAAATCATAATAATCAGAACACCACCTCAGCTTGGTGTATATAGTGTATGTTAAAGTGTTTGCTTTTGGATACAACTCTGTAAACCTGTTTTCCTCTATGAGGGTTGTTAATAAAGTGATCATTTCTAATAAATAAATCAAAAAACACCACCTCAACCTCCAACCTCAATTTAGCTTCCAACATTGAATCAAAACAACACCCCAAAGGGGCTTAATTGTTATTCATGTTTGTAGTGTCCTTTTTCATTTTTCCAAA